>ML785907.1:465069-494235 GCA_009831015.1 Picea engelmannii | reverse complement strand
GACATTGACTCCTAGTACTAGCTATCACCCTCAGACGGATGGTCAAACTGAGATAGTCAACAAATGGGTGGAAGGTTACCTCAGAAACTACGTAGCAGGACAACAAAAAGCATGGGTCAGATGGTTACATTTGGGAGAATATTTCTACAACACCACCCAACATATGTCCATTTCCATGTCACCCTTCAGAGCTTTATATAGCTATGATCCTTTATCATTTGTGGAGATTTCATTTGGTGACAGCAGGGCTCCAATGCTATAGGATTGGATACAGCAGAGCCAAGACATTCTCAGGGAATTGAAGGATCATTTACAGAGGGCACAAAACCAACAAAAGGTCCAAGTAGACAAGCACAGAGTTGATTGTACCTTTGAAGTTGGTGATTTAGTCTATTTGAGGTTGAAACCATACAGGCAGGCCTCCATTAAGAGAAGCAGAGTGGAGAAACTTTAGCCACGTTTCTTTGGACCTTACAAAGTCAGCAAGAGGATAGGGGCAGTAGATTATGAGCTAGAGCTTCCACAGGGTAGCAAACTTCACAACGTCTTACATGTCTCATGCCTTAAAAAATCCCTCGGTCAACACGTCAGGCCTATTGAGGCATTGCCTCCCATGGATGAGGAGGGACAACTTGTTTTGATTCCAGAGGAGGTGTTAGAAGTCAGAGAGAAGAGGCTATGAAACCGAAGCATTAAGGAGTATTTGATCAGGTGGAAGGATTTACCCATTGAGGATGCCACTTGGGAGCAGGAGCACGTGGTTAGAGAAGCAGGTTTGGAATTGCTTGAAGATAAGCAATTTCAAGCAGGGGAGACTGTAATGTCCCCCACCTCTTAGAGAGGTGATGAGGAGACTCAGTGGCCTGGTCACCCCCACTAGGTCATAGTCTCACATTGAGGGGGGAAAAGTCAAGAAGTTAAAATTTATATTTTTAAGTTGACTTAAGAAAGGAAAAGAATAAAAGAGTAATAGATAACTCAACAGAAGAATAGAATATTAACCCTGGGAGTTAACCTAACTCAACAGAGAATTAGAAGGAAAAGTATAAGTAAGAGACTGGGGTGCACCTATTATTCATTCTGGTTTTGGATTAGCATTTTCTATTTCTCTTGAGCTTTCAGTTTGGGGGTTTTGCTGTACAAAACCTTGTGAGAAACTCAGTGGTGAAATATCCACTCACCTTGTTCCACAGCTTGGTCTCGGGGATGAAAGACTCCTCCACACCATTCTAGTCTCAGGGCCAGCTTATCGAGGGAGGTTCGATCCAACTTATCCTGAGGGCCTGGGGCCATTATGACAGTTGGGTTTTGTTTGCAGGGGTAGGACCATCAGTTTGAGGGTTTTTCTGGAGGGTTATCATCATTCTACATTTGTCTGCAGATTAGGACGTCGTGGAGCCATAGGGGACGTCCTGTGATTCAGTAAAACTCAGATCTAGGGAGATCTGCTTGAGATCTGAGCCCGAAACTTCTCCCACAGGATTCTCATAGCCCGATCTATATTCTTGGAGAGTTTTAGAGAATTTGGAGGCCTCCTTCATCAGGTCCGAACCAGCTAGGGTTCCAGTCATCCAGTGGGGCACACCATTCAGTGGAGAATTCAGATCTACGGAGTTTGAGAGTGGATTTGGGAATTTGGACACCTGGGTTTTCCTTGCAGTTTCTCGATGTATCATTTGGCATATTTCTCGGGATGATTGGACACTTTTGTTAGTAGGGCAGAATTATTCAGGGCTTCAGCATTCTAGCAGGACGTGGCACTTTCCGGCTTGGAGGTAGAGCATTAGTATGGCTCATATCTACTTGATTTAGTCTTCAGTGTATATCCAGCCTTTGGAGGCTTATTTTTTATTGTCGGGAGCATTTTGTAGCAGCTCATATCTATTGCGTGTACGACCATCTGAGGTTTATGCCAGATCGGCCATCTATTGTATTGATCTTACATTGCTCATAATAAAAAGGTTAGATCTTTGCTTGTGCTTCTACATCTTGAATATATTGTGATCTCCATGTGTTGATGAATCTTGTATGCACTTAATAACTCAATAAATTAGTAGTAGTAGTGATTCCAAGAAAGAATTTGGCTTGGGATCATTACAACATGTTGACAAGGTGCTACAACTGCTAAAGGAGCAACAACTATATTCCAAACCATCCAAATGTTTCTTTGGAGTGAAGGAGGTAGAGTATTTGGGTCATATTGTATCTCATGAAGGTGTCAAGGTAGACCTTAACAAGATTAAGGCCATGATGGATGGATCGATTCCCAAAACATTAGAGAATCTTAGAGGATTTTTGGGTTTGACAGGTTACTACCACAAGTTTGTAAGACACTATGGAAGAATAACAGCACCTTTAACTACACTAACTAAGAATTATGCATTTTCATGGACTCCAGAGGCAACTAAATCTTTTGAACAACTTAAAGAGGTGATGTGCAAAGCTCATGTCTTGACCACTCCAAACTTCACAGAAACCTTTATTATGGAATGTGATGCCTCAGGAAATGGAATTGGTGTTGTCCTAATGCAATAAGGAAGGCCCCTGGCTTTTGAAAGTCGGCCACTCAAGCAAAAGGACTTACACAAACCCATTTTTGAGAAGGAAATGATGGAAATACTACATCCATTGAAGAAATGGCATCCTTAACTAATAGGTATGCACTTCAAGGTCAAAACAGATCATGATAGTCTTAAATACTTCTTGGAACAAAGACTATCTTCAGAAGAACAACAAAAATGGGTAACCAAGATATTGGGTTATGATTTTGAAATCGTCTATAAAAAAAGGGAAGAAAAATGTTGTGGCAGATGCACTCTCAAGGAAGGATGAAGATGTTGAGGCCTTTCTCTGTGCTATCTCGATCATCCAACCTAATTGGATAGTAGAAGCAAAGGTTGAATGGAAGAATGACAAAAAAGTGTGGACTCTCATACAAAGGCTGCAGCAGGATTCCAGTGCATCAGATACATTTACATGGAAAAATTATTCACTATGGTACAAAGATCGCTTATATTTATGTAAGAAATACCAACTCAAACAAAAGGTACTATTGGAATTGCACACCTCTCCAGTAGGAGGGCACTCGGCATTTTTAAAAACCTACCATAGAGTCAAGAGGGAATTTTTTTAGGATGGCCTTAAAAATGATGTTCAAAGTTTTGTGACAGAATGTTTGGTTTGCCAACAAAATAAGGTGAAAACAATTAAGACCCCAAATCTTTTACAACCATTAGCCATCCCAAGTTAGCATTGGGAAGAGGTTTCCATAGATTTCATCACAGGGTTACCAAAGTATGAAGGAAAGAGTGTCATCATGGTGATTGTTGATAGACTGACCAAGTACGTACACTTTTGAGCACTCTCACATCCCTTCAAATCTAGTACAGTTTCCACCACATTCATGGAGACAGTTCAAAAGCTACATGGCAGCCCAAATATTATTGTAAGTGACAGAGATCCCATCTTCACTGGACATTTTTGGACAGAATTGTTTTGTTGTTTGGGTACTCAATTGGCTCATATCTCATCCTATCATCCTCAATCTGATGGAAAAACAGAGATAGTGAACAAATGTCTGGAAGTCTACCTTCGTTGCTTTGTCTCTGGTAAACAAACTCAATGGTTCAAATGGTTACTCTTGGAAAAATGGTGGTATAACGCTTCCTTTCATACTGCAACAAAAATGACACCATTTATGGCACTCTATGCATACCAACCTCCTTCCATCACTTCTTCTCTAAAAGAAAAATCTAAGCTTCAAGCAATGGAAGATCACATCGAGCATCAACAACAAGTTCTCCAAATATTAAAGGACAACCTAACCATGGCACATAATCGTATGAAACAACAAAAAAATCAACATCATAGTGAAAGAAGTTTTGAAGTAGGGGATTAGGTGTTTTTAAGACTACAACCATACAAACAGATGTCCCTCAAGAAAGCCAAGAAGGATAATAAATTATCACCAAAGTACTATGGCCTTTATAATGTGTTACAAAATATTGGTACTATGGCATACAAATTAGAGTTGCCTGCATCTTCACGAGTACACCTAGTTTTCCATGTTTCTTTCTTAAAGAAGGTTATAGGTGACAAGATCCCAGTTAAAACTATATTTCCAGAACTTGGTGAGGAAGGAAAAATCATATTGGAGCCCAAAGACATTGTTATCACTGAAATTTTGTCTACAAATGGTTACAAGAATTTAGCATCGTCAAGCAGTTATGAGGTCACCCATGGACCAAAATTACCACAAAATCATTTCCAAAGCGTCAAAAACTATAAAAATAGTGACAAAATTAAAGGGCACTAAGAATACACAGGGCGCGCATGCACATGCGCAAAACAGAAATGCAGAAATCGCGCACATGCGCACGATGCGTGACTGTTGTCACAAAAATCCGTGCCCCTGAGAAACGACACATTTATGAGAGTGGTCAACCTCGCACCCACTTCTGGTTCAGCTTCCAGGGTAATTTGACACTCAAATCTAGACTGGATTCGACTGGGTGGCTGGACAAAGACCTAGAAATGCCCTAATTAGCCTCTTTACACACTACAAACTAGTTGGACAATACCTCAAAGGAATGCTATAAAAAGGCCATGGATGCACTTCATTTTTCAAGGAATTCAATAGAAAAGTTATGATGCCACTATTCTATTAAGGAATCCTCTATTCCCACCAAGAGTATACTAGCATCATTGCATTGGGAATTCCATCTCACCCCTTGAGTGCATTAGCAAAGAATTCTTTCACCATTTTCATTTTCAAACTGCTAAGAAGAGCTTATTTGTGGGGGTCCAAGAGCCCTCCCTTGGAGGAAGAAGGGACTCATAGTCCTCTTTCTTATCGATGTTTTCTTTCACTAATATCAGCCTTATCATTGGTGACATGGGTCTCATTGTTTCTTTTGTCTTTATGTCCCTATGCTTATTAATTTAGTTGTTGTTTTATTTCTTAATTTAATTCTTAGTTGTTCTTTTATATTTCTTTCTCTAACCCTTTTCCTTGCAGCTGTCCTGCTTAGCAAACCCAACTAAGCTTGCAAGCACCTATATTTTTCTCACTAAGGTGACGAAAGAGGTGCAACATATTGGCAACTCCACCAGGGAAAGGTATCAATTTCCTACCCCATTTGGATTTTTCTAGCTCTTCTTTTGGTTTATTTAACTTGCAGGTGCATTAATCGGCCTAAGCCGACCTGCTAATTATCCAATTCCAAGTTGAATTGAGAGAATTGCATCCAGAATTTCCATTCATGGCCGTGTGTCATCTGTGCATGGGTTTTTTTGCCCACAGACGCACATCGTGCGCACATGCGCTTAAGTCACAGTTCTGTTTTGCACACCTGCGGCCATTAGCTCATTTCGGTCTGTGCACATGCACTCAGTGCGCCTCTGTCTCCACTGAGACCCACGCACCTGTGCAAAAAAAACACATTCTAAAGTTTTTGAGATTTGGGGAAGGCCCTTAGCCTTCTTAAAAAATGATTTCATGCATGTTTTAAGCTGCACCACACTTAGTCCCCTCTTCATATAAAGGGATTAGTCAAAACACATAGGCACTTAGGAGGTTTAAAATCATTATTTCCTCTTTTGCTTTCATTTCGCCACATGGATGGCTTGCTTTGACTAATGATATAAGTTGGAAATAATTTGCAATCACATCTAACTTGCATTGGGACTAGAATTTGGATAACAATCGCTTAGTATGTTCTTCTCTCGCACCTCCAGGCGACCTTGAGAATCAGAAAAAGATTGTGGGACAATTTCATATCCCTTAAGAAAATTAAAACCTTTAGGAGAGGACAACAACCCTTCTTGGGACTCCTCTTAGTTTATTTTTTCAAACACATCTTAAATAGTGTAACGGGCCCATACATGCTCACATGCTACAAAGATAGGATAGTGTTGAAATTTACTTCCTCATATTAAATCACTAGGGAAGTTTAAAGGTTTTGTAACGGGACCATACATGCCCACATGATCACAATCTAGGATAGTTTCAAATATTTTCTTAGATTACATCACAATAGGGAGTTAAAGGAATAGTAACGGACCAACATGTCCACATGCTAGCTTCCTAGGGACTTTTGAATTACGCAAGGTTGTACCAAAGACACTTAGCTAATTAGGTAATCAACACTTGTAAGGACCAAGCAAAGTCCACATGTAGCAAGGTGACACCTAATTCATTAAAAATTGGCACACTTTCACTCATTCACACACAAAAGTCACTTATCACTCACATAGTTTCTTCTTGAAACGTGGAGGTCAAAGTAAGTTTCCTCCAAAGGGATTCCGAAACACCCCACCCTTTTCTTGATGAAACTATCCACTCCCATTTAATTTCAATGAGGTTGGTTCACACCCCCAACCTCTCAAAACAACTACATCTAAAAATTTTCTAAAAACTCACTAAGTTTTCCTCCATAGGAGGTACCAAAAGAATGTTTTTAGTCTAGGTAGGATTTCGGGGATAGGCATCCAAATAACTCCCCGTTATTTGGTACTCACATTGTCAAAACCATAGAAGTTGCAAATAGGGAACTGAAAATCCTCCAAGTCAAGTGTTCCTAACACCATAAGGCAGGGAGATACCCGTGAAGGGTTGAAGGCCGAGGTCTGTTTGTTCTGTGTGTCCCCCCTTGAGACACCCACCTCTTGGACGGGATCCATCCCGTGACCCATTTCTTAGGCCGAAAATCTAAATGTCGCACTTTGACCGAGGTACCTAGTGACCAAATTTTAGGACATCTACCCAGGTGGCAATTGTGGGTTGCAATTGCACCTTGATCGTATTTTGTGTGGCTATTGGGAAATATTTCCAGCCCTTTCGGGATATGCCCCCTTTACCCCTCATTATAACTGATTATTTCATCCTTCACTAGTTTCTCTTCCAGTGACTTTAGACCCCACTATTGAGTATTATTGGAAGGTCCAGTGCTATTTGAGAGGAAGGATGTTACATCTTTTAGGACACAAGCATTTTTTTTCTTTGATTCCCCACGTGGAAAAAACCCACTTATCCACATATATACTTATTTTTCAAAACACTTTATGTATGATGCACTTATGATTACATTTTGATTTAGATATATATATTGTGTAAAGTTCAAAATTTGCAGCAAAGGTTCTTGTTTACTTTCTCTCATCACATTTCGCACACATCCACTCAACTAGTCAGACATCATAGGGGACCCATAGAACCCCCATTGTTCCAAATGCTTACTAAACCTCCCTCCTATTGTAGGGGGAGTTCTTAGTCTTGCCAACTCATCGACACCAACTTCACACACTCCTGTGAGTGCTACTATGTTAGGACTATCTTTTCTTGGTTCCACATTACTTGGTTCCACTTCCCATGTCCCTCCATCCACTTGCTCTCCTTTACACGGAAGCGGAGGACCAACTTCCTCTCAAGGGGTAAGTACCAACCCACCTTGCCCCCCTCAAGGGTCAGGTTCACAACAAACTCACACCATGGCTGGAGCTAATCCTCCCCCCCCCCACTGCAGATGCCATATTTGGCCTCTCTTAACATACCAGATCTAAGAAAAATCACCAATGATCCTATATTGCATGACCCCACATGGCCTGCAATGCCCACCAAACTACCTTCAGACATCCCTAAGTTTGAAGGAAAGGTAGGAGATGACCCTGCCAACCATGTCATGAATTTCCACCTATGGTGCTCTTCCAATAGCATTATGGATGATTCCATCAGACTATGATTATTTCAATGCACACTCACTGGCCCATCAGCCAAATGGTATGTAGATGAAAAATCAAGATCCCATGCGATTTTCGAGTCCTTGGCCAAAGCATTTTTGACCTTCTTCCAATTACCAATCCTCCATGAAAATTGTCTTGAACTACTCTCTAATTTCAAACAAACCTCAGCCACACATATCACTGATCACATTCACGAGTGGTGTAGACAACGTAGTTTATGCAAAGCTGAAACCACCAAACAAGAGTGTCTTGACTGGTTTCTCAGATCACTTGTCTCTCTCCTCGGTAAAGATGTAGCTTCCACCTTCCCTCAATCCTAAGAGGAAGCCATCAGTAAGGCTCAACAATATGACCTCATCTATTCACAATTAGGGTACTTATACACAGTACTTCCTGACCTCCCTAAACCCGTTCCATTTGGTCAAGACAAACCCGGGATGTCTCACTCTGCAAATGGATTGATTGGTAATACCACACACCATAGTCCTCAACCCCAACCACCACCAATGTATGGCACACCTCAATATCTGTCGGCATATGGGGGAACCTATTATTACCCCCCACCTCCTTATAAACAACCATACCCTGTTTCTATTCCTCCACCCATCAGTGGGCCACCAACGACACCCCCACTACACCCACCTATCCAGACAAGCTCTGGTAACCCCTCTACCTCAGCTTATACTATGAGTACTAGCGAAATCACCATGCCTTTCTATGTACCTTACGAATCACAACCCCCACAGAATCCGTACTTTCCCTTTCCTAGTCCTCCACATCCCATGGCATCCCCACACCCTCACGCTGGGGTGAATTTTTTTCAACCCTCTCCCATTCAGCAATATCAAAATTTCAAACAACTGAATATGGAAAATCCGACCCATCCGTCAAATAATTCCAAAAAGAAAGGAAGAAACAGGAACAATAAAAACCCAGGCCAAGGTGGGAATCAACCCCAACAAAACCAACCGGCTAGGGGAAACAAGAACCAAGGGAATCAAAACCCCCATGGGGGAAATAACAACAGGCTTCGAGGGAGAAATAACAATACTATTAAAACCAACTTCCCTTGTGCCCTTTGCGGTCAGTTTGTTCATTATACTCATCATTTCCCCCAAATCACTGATTTCAAATGGCTGAAAGACTCAAGCTGTCTACCACATCCTCCAGCACCGCCTGCCCCTCAGCAGGCCCCACAACAATATGTGCAACAAACCCCCCAGCCGTGTTTCAGAATCCTATTCCACACCAAGGTGTGATAAACAACCAAAAGGACACACAGCCTACCCCACCTCAGTTGGGAAAGTACCTCAATCCAAACAATCCAATAGATCGCACGATCCTCCTCACCAGTGAGGAAGAAATCCTTCTGCAAACACGTAATCGTCAGTACCATGCACCTGCTGAGTCCCCTCCCATTCCTCTAGAAACAATCCTCGTACCAACGGGACCCCCATTGGTGATCCCTCGCCCTAACACAGAACCACCTCTTCGCATCCCTCGCATCCCATTGCACAGGAATGTCCACAACCCACAGGCTAGGGCAGCTCATAATTACAATTTGGTTGATGACTTAGCACAATCCCTAGCTACCATGTTAGTCTTAGATGTCCTTCAGACTTTT
This sequence comes from Picea engelmannii, assembly GCA_009831015.1. Lineage (NCBI taxonomy): Eukaryota > Viridiplantae > Streptophyta > Pinopsida > Pinales > Pinaceae > Picea > Picea engelmannii. Next base: position 484,874 of record ML785907.1, on the reverse strand, counting down.
CCCACTTAGTGGAAATCATTACTTTTTGCCTTAGGGGAAGTTGACCCCGCAGATACTCGACTCATTACATTTGATATCGATAGCGGAGAACCTCGCCTTCCCACTTTGATCGCTTTTCAAATCCCAGTGAAAATACGAAACATTATAGTTCATCAGTGCATCATCGATGAAGGTGCATCCACATGCATTATGTCCAAACCAGTATGGCAGAAACTTGGTTCCCCCGAACTCATACGATCTGCCATTACCTTACGAGCTTATGATGGACGACCATCATCTCCTGAAGGGCTCTTCCAAAATCTCCCCATAGAACTTGGGGGTAAGACTATTCTCATCGACATTGAAGTTATCGACACCCCACTCGATTATAATACCATGTTCGTTCATAGATACATGTACGCTATGAAGGCATTTTCCTCATCCATCTTTCACACAATGATGTTCCCCCATAACGGGAAGATCGTTACCATTGATCAGGTCTCACATTACGAGCCTAACCCTTCTGCCAACATCAATAACATTCTTCCCCTCATCCACATGAGTCATGACGCATACCCACTCATTGAAATGGGTCCTGGAATTTTCAAAGACCCATCATTGTTGGGAACTTACCATGGTGCACCACCGCTCCTTCATCCTTCCAATCAAGTATGCATCATCTCATCCAACGGAACTAACATAGAGGATACCCTTTCTCCTAGAGAGGCTTCTATCATATCTGACGTCCCACTAGTCGCAAAGCTCCCCCCTCATGAACCTCCTGCGAACTCGTCGACCCCACCAGTCCATGATTTCACCTCTCCTCAAGGCCATATCCTAGTTTGGGAGACAGTTCCCCAAGACATTACTCATATCCCCTTCTTTTACCCTCCACCTAGCGTACAAGATTTCCAAGTAGCCGCAACACTTACCCTCCCTAATATGATGTTAGCAATTCCAATTTGGTATTTACATCCACCAGAGATGGTCCCTCAACCATCCCTTCCCCCCCAAATGGAAGGAATCCCAATGACAATTCCCATACTCACTCCCACCCTACCCTCTACAGCCCCACTCACTACTCTCCCTGCCACAGCTGGGGGAAGGAGAAAGAAGGAGCCCACAACTCCACTTCCACCACATGTCCAACCCCCTTGTGCGCTATGTGAGAAAAATGGACACCAAACCAACAACTACCCATCTCTACCAAAGTTATGGAACTTGATTCCACTCAATCAAACTCTATCAACACTCACCACCGTAGCAAGTACTACCATTACCACCCCTCACTGAAGTAGTAAAGGGCTGAGAACTAAATTCGCTTGCACTATATGTTCAAAATATGGCCATTATACACACTATTGCCCAGCATTGCCACGCTTCTGGTAGACATTAGCCACAGTACGCCAAAGCTTCCAGAGTGAACCCAGTCTAGCTACGACATCCCTACCAAAATCACTAACATCCATTATGTCACAACTTCAGTCAATGAACGTATGAGATGCCCTTGCTCTCTATGTGAATCCTTAGATCATTTTACATACCAGTGTCCTACGATCATTGAATATAGGCAATGCCAATTGACCCTGCTTCAAAGACCCACAGAATTGATGGTTGACCTTACCTCGTCACTAGAGATTCTTCATCTCATTTCTCCCGAACCCACGGCCCTCCCAACACCTCCATGGTTCTTGGATGACTTATCCGAGGATTCACCCCCAAATACCCCCAACTCTCCCACTCATTTCCCTACAAACATTTTACATCCAACTACCATGGGTACTCCTCAGTACTTCGATATTTGGTTTATGTCAAGCGAACCATCACAATTTCCTTGCATCATTCCCCCTACTTCTTCACCACTAGGGGATAGCCAAATGACAATAGTCACCGATATCACTCTTCACGACCCCTTGTATTCCCGCCAATTCCACTGTGACAAGGAAATACTTGAAGATTTAAACACCCTTGACTACCCATGGGATGCGCTACACCACTGAGCACTCTTCTTTCCACTGGAAGCCTCCACGCCTCCTAACCAACACCCCATATACGCGGTCGAAACCAAGGATTTTATCCCATCAGGGCATATCGATTGGTTCAACAACCCCATTCCTGCCCCTGATGCTTTTGAAGAAGGCAACATGGCCAACATTTCCCCGACCATCAAAATCGACATTTCCATCAAAAATCGCATCGTCAAGGAAATCACCATTGGAGCCACTTGCACTCCTCAAGAAATCACCGCCTATAAAGCCCTCTTCCAGGAATATCGGGATATTTTTTCCTGGTCATACACAAAAATGCCTGGCCTTGATCCCTCTATCATCGAACATGGCATTGAAACCTGGCCCGACATTACACCAGTTCATAAAAAACAATGATCGCTACACCCATCCAAAGTAGTGGCCATCAAAGCCAATATTGACAAATTATGTGCGGTTGGGTTCATCTACCCCATCGCCTATACCTCATGGGTTTCCAACCCTGTACCCATTAATAAAAAATAGGGCACTATTTGCATCTGCACGGACTTTTGCGATCTCAATCACGCATGTCCCAAAGACAATTTTCCAATTCCTTTCATCGACCAAATTATCGATGACTGCACAGGCCACGAGGCTCTATCCTTCATGGATGGTTTCTCTGGTTATAATCAAATACAAATTCACCCAGTCGATCAGTACAAAACCGCATTCACTACCCCTTGGGGTAATTTTTCATATCGTGTCATGACTTTTGGCTTAAAGAATGCTGGCACAACTTTCCAACAGGCTATGACATTCATTTTCACAATCTAGCTCATATCATCCTCGCATACTTGGACAACCTCACAGCACAATCCAAGAAACACACCCAACATCTTGATGATTTACGGATCATCTTCCAACGGTGTCGTCAGTACAACATCCACTTGAATCACCTCAAGTGCATGTTCTGCATCACTGCGGGGTGCCTCCTCCGATCCATCGTTTCCCAAAGTAGTATTACCGTGGACCCCCTCAAAGTCCATCCTATCATCGAAATTCCACCTCCCCGAAATTTACATCAACTCCAGAGCCTACAAGGAAAGGCTAACTTTCTATGATGATTTTTCCCAGACTATGCCACTCGCGCACACAGTTTCCTTCACTTACTATGCCACGACATCCCATTTTACTGGGATGAACATGCCCAACAGTCATTTGACGATCTTAAAATGGCACTCTCCAACACCCCTTTAATTAGTGCACCCGACTACAATCGCGACTATACCCTCTACGTATCAGCCTCAGTTGTCTCAGTAGCAGGAATTCTCATTCAAATTGGTGATCATAATCGTGAGCATGTCATTTATTACATTAGTAAAAACCTCTTAGGGAAACCCTTGAAGTATAAACACGAAGAGAAACTAGCCCTTGCAATCATCCTTGCAGTCCAGAAAATGCGTCATTACATTCTTCTTCACACAACTAAGGTCGTAGCAGATTCCAAACCTATGTAATACTTGCTCAGTCGTCGGCAAATTAATGGAAAACTTGCCCGATGGATCGTTATCCTTCAGGAGTACGATCTTGAATTCTCAACACCCAAGAGAAATAAATCTCTCATCCTCGCCGAACTTGTCATGGCCTTCCCCTCCGATACTACTAGTTCCCCCATCAATACCGAATTTCCCGACAAACAACTCTTTTACATCACTTTGGATGATCCTTGGTACAACGACCTCCTCGTCTACCTCCAAACTCAAAATTTTGGTAACCACCTTTCACGAGATGATCATCGTCGTATTCACCACCAAGCCCCTCGCTACCTCCTCATCGGAGACATCTTATACTGACGAGGGGTCAACACCATTCTTCATCGATCCCTGACCATTGACGAGGCTGATAGAGTCTTGAACAACTGCCATAGTGGTGAATGTGGGGGCCATCTTTTGAGAATGTCCACTGCTCAAAAAATCATTCGAGCAGGTTACTTTTGGCCTACATTGTTTCACAATTGCATTCATGCCATGAAACGATGTGAGAAGTGTTAGCTTTATGCCAACAAAACACAAGCACCCCCTGCTCTTCTTTATCTAGTCATCACTGTCGACCCTTTTTGTAAGTGGGGCATCGACTTCATGACTTGTAATCCCCCCTCCAGTAATGGACACAAATACATTGTTGTCACAGTCAATTACTTCACAAAATGGGCGGAAGTTATGCCCACCTTCAACAATACCGCTGACACCACAGCGCGTTTTTTCTTTAACCACGTCATATCCCACTTTGGAGTACCACTCCAACTAGTTTCCGATCACGAGAAACACTTTGAGAATGAGATTTTCGTCGAACTCTCATCTCGGTTAGGATTCTCACACGATTTTGCCTCACCATATTACCCTCAGTCTAATGGACAGGTCGAAGCAGTTAACAAGGTCCTCAAGACCATGTTACAGCACACGGTTAATAAACATAAGACCAATTGGCATCATATGTTATTTTCCGCACGATGGGCTTACCATACGGTTGCGAAAACAACTACTGGTTTCACACCATTTCATTTAGTCCATGGGGTTGAGGCCACTCTTCCCATCAAGTGTGAAATTCCCCCCTTACGCACTGCAATTGAGATATTACCCGACATTGCTCCAATGGAGCAGCGCTTGTTGAACTTAGAGTCCCTGGATGAAGATCGACGATCTTCATTATAGAACAATGAGGCAGCTAAAAAATGGTCAAAATCCACCTTTGACCACCATGTCAACCTTCGCTCATTTCACGAAGGCGACCTCATCCTTGCTTACGATATCGCTCACGATACCTTTGGTCATGGAAAATTTGAGTCACTATGGCATGGCCCATACATTATCCAACATTGCCTCACCAAAGGCGCCTACATCCTAGCCTCTCCTAAAGGCCTCTCTCTCAAAGAACCCATCAATGGGTTATACTTAAAGAAATTTTATGCCTAAGCGTAGAAATTCTACTTTAGGTTATTTCTTTTATAGTGTTTTTAATCTTTTTTCCATCCCTCACGTCTAAACTATCATTTGTGCTATTGACAAATGTTTCCTCCACCGGCCTACCACATCAGTTACGCCGACGGCGCCAGTCGTTGGACACAAAATCCCGCTTCGGCAGCTTGGGCCCTCTATACCCCCTCACATGAAATGCTCCATTCGAGCGGCATATGTTTCAGTTCAGCCACAAACAACCAAGCCGAATACACTGTCATCATTGGCCTCCTCACTGATGCCCAACATCATCATATTCGTCACCTTAGCGTCTTTCTTGACACTCAACTAGTCGTTCTCCAGCTCAATAACGTGTACCAAGTACGTGATCCTTGCCTCTTTCGCATATACCTGCAGGTTAGACTTTTATCTCGACATTTTGATTTCATTACATTTACACATATTCCAAGACACTTGAATCAAATTACAAATAACTTAGCTAACATTGTGTTAGACTGGCATATATCACATCAAGATACCTCTACACATACATAAACATATCAACAACCTGTCACAGCATATATCGATTAAACATCATCAACACATTAACAAAACACATGTAAACATCACATAGATCTCAAAATGTATACTCATGAATATATAAGACGGTCCACAGTGCCATCCAAATGTTTACATACAAAAATACAAGTATCTGCAGGCTAGTGAAGCACCTCGGTACAAAATGGGCTCACTAGCCTATATACAAAAATAAAAAAATACATAGAGCACCACTCAAGGTGCCTCTAGAGCACCAACTCCTACCCCTCCCTCAGGCGGTGGTCCCCCACCCACTACCGGTCCCTCCGAACCGAGAGGTAACCGTCCAATCATAGCAGCACCTGCTATTGTTTCTCATTGTACCATGGCAGCGGAATCCCCACACACTACTTGAAGATGCCCTCATCCTGGATACATGACCACATTCCCTTAGGCACGCCCTGTAGCACCACCTCCAGGAAGCGGAAAATATCCTAAAAATATATGCTCCGGCATCCGCCAGAGGAGCGTGTGATGGCCTGGCACCTGGGTCATCAAATCGACGTCTCCTCGCTGCTCTCTCAGGCTCAGCTAGTCTTGCCTCGGCATCCTCACATCGGCGTCTCTCTCCTACCCGCATCCCTCTCGATGGCAATCTCCCTGGCTCCTGGCAAGCTGACACCCTCAGCAACTCAACCTCACTCCCTGGAGGTGCCACATCTACACATACAAACAAGCAACATATAGTATCAACATCTATACCAAATACACATGTCATGCTATCTCAAAAACAAACAATATATAACTCATCAACATACCTCGATGATCAAAAACCTCCCCTGGAGGTAACACCATGTCCAGATCACCCCGGAAGTCAACACCAGCATATGGAAACTGTCGTATCACCTGCGAAATCTACCACCACACTTGTGCCACCTCAACCGTGAATAAGTGACCGCCCTCACCACCACCGTGGTGAAGAAAAATAGTCGACCACCACTTCAATCGTGGCTCTTGCCCCCCAGGATTGCCCAATAAAACCATAGGGTGCAACATAGGCACCCTCTCCAAAAACCAGGCCACTAGGATGGACCCAAAAGCAAACTCTCCTGTATTAGTGGACCGGCAATAGTCCAGCTGCCCTACCATCCTGGTATGCAGTGTAAGCCCCCAAGAAAAGTGCTCAATGTCCAGTACCCTCTCCATAATACTCAACTAACCACCACTGATCCACTGAGTTGCAATGGACCCGTACACCCTCACAATCATCGTTGCTACACAACGATGTGCTAGAGCATCCATCGCCCCAATGCTCACGACAGAGATTGACATAAAGTTTTCCCTGGAACAACATCTCCGACCCACTGTCACTAACGCCATGTCAATAGGTAACACCAGCTCTGTCGATAGGGACGGTCCCTGAAACGAGAGCCCAGTCAAAAAATAGATATACTCCACCCTAGTGAAGGAAAGCTACTCTCCCTGCACCATAAAACAATGCAGGTCCAGACTCCACATCTGGATAAGGTATTGCAGGAGATACTCCTGCACCCATATCAACGGGCACTCAAAGAACTTCAGCAACCCACAGGCTACTAAAGTAGCACGAACCCCCGACTCCTCAATAGCCATGACATCTCTCAGCTGGGACCAATCCCGCTCTCGCCAACCAACTGGGATCATGAAAAATGATCACCTATAGCCACATAAAATAGCCCTAGGTGAGCCACGGACCATAAACAACAGTAAAAAGGTAATTTTTACACCCATCAACCTTGCCCCCAAGGCGCGGCTGTTTAACACATAGGCGCGCACACATGCGCACCTGTTCACTCCACAAGCGTGCATGTATGTGCGTCTGTTCACTCCACAGGTGTGCACTCAGGCGCACCTCTCCATCCCATAGGTGCACACGTGTGTGCGCCTACTCAGACTACAGGAGTGCCTCCATGCGCCCCTATCACGAGCACAGGTGCACATCAAAGCACGCATGTCCACTACACAGCCACGCACACATGCGCGGTTGTGTAGCCAACATGCATGCACATAATGTGCGCCTTTATCCCCCTTACGGGCGCCCCCATGCATGACTATCCGGACGGCAGGCGTGCACTTGTGCGTGCATACTTTCAGATCTCCTGCTCACGTGGGGGCCCACACCCATAAAACCCCCTGTATGGCCCTCCATACAGGCCCTGCCCAAAAATGGAAACCCTAATTCTATGCAAGATGATCAAACTACTAATCTGAAGCTCGTTGGTCCTCGGTCAGCTACCGCATTCTCCTATAATCTCCAAATCTCCTCTAAATACTTCTCATCGAGTCACTCTAGCAGCAAGTACAAATGAGGTGGCAATGTGGGCCCTACAGCTATATGTAGGCCTTTTTTCCAAACTTCCACTCACCATTCCGGGAGCTCTGGGTGTCCATTCTTCAATCCATATTCAACCACGGGATCAGCATCCCACCATCTACATCACGATTGTCCCTAGGCCATTTTTCATCCTAAGCCCCTGGGGTGCCATTTTTTCATACCCCAACCAGGTACACATGCTCATATTCAAAATTATCAAATAAATGCTAGTATGTTCAATTCTCTTCAGATATGGTTCACGTCGGGTATTTGGTTTTCATGTGTGCAGGTACTTGGTCATCATACATCAACACAACCCCTTCAGGTATATACTCAGCACTGGCATGTAGTCATTCCCTCTGAATATCACTTGCATCTCCAATCACACCCTCTGACATTTGCCTCTAGGATCCCCATCTCCGGCTCTGCAGTACCAACACCTCCATTTGCATCTTCGGTACTATCACCCGATAACACTCTTACCCACATGAGTTGTCCCATTCATAGCACCCTTTTGCAGCTTTGACACTCATGCTGTTTTTCAAAAACCCTTTAGGGATGGGAGTCTCGATAATATTACATCATGTTGCGAATCAGCCACATACTCCTCCTCCTTATTTTGAAAGATTTCCCACCAGACTCCCAGATTATCTCTTCAAGGTTCTATTTTTTACTGCACCTCCGCAGTATCATGAACCCTCCATCTCATCCACAATCAGTTTGCCCCTCTGCAAATTTCCCTTCATTTCACCTACCTCATACAGAAACCCACCCATGGGGCGCCCACCCTCCACCAGTTCTCCAAGAAAATTGTGCCCTACCCGGGCCAACCATATTACATCGGGGCACCCGTTTCTGTATTTGTACACTCATCCCAAATTATTCTTTATTTATTGTACAAACACCTTTATTTCCCGCATTTCCATACTTTTTTGTCGTCACCTTTGGCAACCTTCTTCCCATTTTGGCAAAAGCAAACCATGTAGCCCTTGGTTGGGGCACTCCTTATCATCTACCCTTGACGACATCGTCCATATACTTCGAGTATCCCACAAGCCATTTACCTCTGCCCTCTAAGTTTATTCATTTTGTCCCACCTCTGGCACAACTTATCCCATGTCTTGTTGTCCCCCTGATACTCAACCTCGTTGAACGGTTGCGGCCACTTTTACCTCACATATACCCCCAACCAAGGGCAGTCTTGAGTCTTCCTACATCTTGACTTCATCCATGTACCTCCTCCAATTCCTAACCTCACCTAGTATATTTCACGAAGCCCTTTGCTTCTGGGAGTCGCATCCCCCTTTTGTCGACATCAACACAGTTTTCCAGAAGGGCGACAGTATCTTGACTCTCATTACCTTTCTCATGAGAGCTCTAAGACGGCACAGGGAGAACCACAACTGGTCCCTGCTATCATTGACCCCCATAACATTCGACATCAACACTTTCTCATGTTACGGTGGGTCTTACTTGGCGACTATTTCAGTTATTTCTTATACTTGCCAAAGACCTCTGAACTTGGTTGGGCTATCAATGCCTATAGAATTAATGATACTTCTTACAGATATCACTGCCTACTGTTCAAAGTATGTTCCTCTGCATAATTTTCTTCTGACTTTATCATGACCACCCCTGAGGGCGCTGCAGTTGTCTACATCAAAAATTCATTCCTTTTTGAGTTACATGACACAAGCATGGGGCATGCCTGCCTCGTTTGTACACAGTTTATTTTTTACACACCTTATGGAAGGTCGGGTTCTACAGGTTCCCTTCTCCCTCCAATGGGTAACTCTTGACAACCCCACTATCACTCTCTCTTACAAAAACACTCTCAATAGAAGAAACCTTGAGGTATTTCGGCTATACATATGCTCCTAACCTCATCCATCAGGGGGCATCTATTATCACTGAAATTTCTTCCGCAAATGGTTACAAGAATTTAGCATCGTCAAACAGTTATGAGGTCACCCATGGACCAAAATTACCGCAAAATCATTTCCAAAGGGTCAAAAACTATACAAATAGTCACAAAATCAAAGGGCACTATGAATACGCAGGGCACGCGTGCACATGCACAAAACAGAAATGCAGAAATCGTGCACATATGCATGATGCGTGATTGTTGTCGCAAAAAGCCGCGCACCTGAGAAACGACGCATTTATGAGAGTGGTCGGCCTCCCACCCACTTCTGGTTCAGCTTCCAAGTTGATTTGACACTCAAATCTGGACTGGATTCGACTGGGTGGCTGGTCAAAGACCTACAAATGCCCTAATTAGCCTCTTTACACACTACAAACTAGTTGGACAATACCTCAAAGGAATGATATAAAAAGGCCATGGATGCACTTCATTTTTCAAGGAATTCAATAGCAAGGTTATGCTGCCACTATTCTCTTGAGGAATCCTCTATTCCCATCAAGAGTATACTAGCATCATTGCATTGGGAAATCCATCTCGCCCCTTGAATGGATTAGCAAAGAATTATTTCACCATTTTCATTTTCAAAGTTGTAAGAAGAGCTTATTTGTGGGGGTCCAAGAGCCCTCCCTTGGAGGAAGAAGGGACTCATAGTCCTCTTTCTTCTCGGTGTTTTCTTTCACTAATTTCAGCCTTATCATTGGTTACATGGGTCTCATTGTTTCTTTTGTCCTTATGTCCCTATGCTTATTAATTTAGTTGTTGTTTTATTTCTTAGTTTAATTCTTAGTTGTTCTTTTATCTTTCTTTCTCTAACCCTTTTCCTTGCAGTTGTCCTGCTTATTAAACCCAACTAAGCTTGCAAGAACCTCTATTTTTCTCACTAAGGTGATGAAAGAGGCGCAACAGACATCATTGACACAAGAATTATCCAGCTAAGGAATATATCCATTTCATAGTATCTCATTAAATGGAGGAAACTACTGGTTGAAGATTCCACTTGGGAAGATGAGTCTTTTATACAGAAGCATCCAGAGTTACTCAAGTGTTGTAGACAACACTTTTCTCAAGGGGAGGGGCATGTTAAGCCCTAAATAGTGGCTCATTACCCCTTAATTGGGGCATATTATATTAGTAATGTTATTTTATTTATGTTGACTTTATGCCATTAGTTGTAATTATACCTCCTAGTCTCCTATATATACCAAGGAAACATTTTCATTTTGAATCATCTTGTAATTGTACATTTATGTGGGCATAAGGAGGTTTCCCCCTCGAAGAGGCTTATTATCTGAATTTATCTCTTTTTCAAGGCATTGAGTACTTATTCTGAGGTTTTCTATGCTATATTGATATTTGGTTCTTAACATTTCATATTATTTACACCTCCTCAGGAGTTTTCATCCCCAATTGGAGCCTATGTTAGGGTCCTATGATATAGTCATCTGCTCTCCAGTTATCTATTTGGGAATTTTTCTGATCAGGTTGAAAATATTTTCATGATAAGGTGCTCAGGGGTAATGGCCTAGCAGTATATCCATGCCTCAAATCAAATATCTAGGTATACCTAGTGTTGTGACATGGTGATTAGTAATTATGATGCACATCCATGATATTGTGAAGGTTTAAACTGGTTAAATCAATTGTCTTCATGAATTTGGTTATATCTCAATTGGGGCCGAAAGTTTGGTTTTCGACAACTAAAAGAGAAATATCTTATAGCCGTTAGCTACCGAACATTAAAACGTTTAGTAGCTAAACGGCTTACTCACACCTCTCGTTAGCTACCAAAAGTCTTAAATATCACTAGGGTTTGAAAGAGTCTTGTCATTCCCATATCGACGATTGTACACAGGTCATGATTTATTGGTATGCTGCCAAAACTGTTTTCAACAATCATTCGCCCGATATCTAGAAAGGAATCATGATTCGTACATATATTGTTCAAATCAAGTAATCATAACCTAGAGCGTGCCCTCTAAATTCACTTGATCCTAAAAAAACAGTCAGAATCCTTCCTATGATTTGAATTTGTTAATTATCGGTTTGTGATTGTTTTAAAGCTGCAAACGGGTACCCCAAACTCTTCATCCTTCGACTCTATCCTCATTTCTCACTATTATACCTCCACCTCCATGATCATCTGAGTCCATCATTCACCTTCACATACCCTAAATACTTTGTAAGATGTACAATTTATGTTAAACGTGTTTTCAGGAATTTTGGTAATGAAGATCTCAACAGGAGGCACCTTGGTGAGACAGGAACTGCATGATATTTCATACTTTGAGGCCCACCCTGAGGTCTCTTAACTTTTCAAGGAAGATGGATGCTATAGTTTTTTTCAAAAGATACAAGGGTATCATCAGGGTATTACAAAAGTTTTTTATAAGAGATATGATGGCTTTAAGGTTCATCGTCATCCTGTGGTAATGCAGATTGATGAGGCCAGTGTTGCAGTTTCCACAGAGATGATTGGTGCAGGAGAAAGGTGGTTTAAGACTACCTCAACCAAAGAAGTTGATTTCAGATTTTTCCTCAAAGAAGAACATTAACATATGAAGTGGCAGAAGGATATCCCTAGGAGCTATTAGGAGGATAAATGACAAACTTTGATGAAGATGATCCAGGTCTACATCACCTGTGAATGGAGGTATGGAAGAACCATGCTCTATCACTTCAGACTACTCCTCCATTTCACAGGTAAGCAACCTCTTAACATGCCATTTTACCTTCTCAAGAGTCTTTCCAAGATGTCTTCTAAAGTTCAAGCCAAGCCTAAGGAAGCCAACATTAGTATTTTCCATCATGGGTTGAACAAGTTGATAGTTTCATAAGAGCTTAGCAGGAGGAACAAAACTTGGAACTTTTTATTGTTTTGGGGAGAATTTGGGCAAGAGGTTTAGTCCAAGAAAGGAGGAAACCCCACGCAGGAATTAACCTCCCCAAAAACCATCAAAAGGAAAAGAAGAGCACTTTCTCCTATGGAAATTGCCACCAAGGTTTCTCCCTCCAAATCAGAGAAATCAAAGAAGAAGTTAGAATTTGGGAAATAGGCAGAGGACCAAGGAAAAACTACAGCAACAAATATCCTAAACTTTCCATATTCTGATTCTGATTCAGAGCCCCCAGCTGTAGAAATGGAAGATGAGCCATCAACTATGGAAAAGGTAAACCTTGAAGAAGATGGGACAACATCAAAGAAGAAGGTCAAAAAACAAGCTAAGGTCAAGAAGCTGAAGGAGGAAATTGATGAGTTCAAAGTGTTAGAAAGACACCTGAAGAAAGAAAATGAGACTCTTAAGAAATCTTCCCTCAAAATTGGATCTGCATTAGATCAATTGGCCATCAAGTATGAAACTGCAAAGCACAAAAACAAGAAGCTGGTTAAATAGAATGGCAGGTTAAAGAATATGAACAAGATGTTGAGGTTTAAGATTGTTAACAAAAATTTGAAACCCAAAGCTCACCATAGGCTTGATAGCTTGGCTGAAGTTTCCCTTGGTATGAGAGGAGGTGACCATGATTGATGAAGAAGGATTGAGGATCAAACTAAAGCATTTTTTACTAAGTTCTGAAGCAGTTATCATTTTTTCTAGCTAAGGGAAGTTGAAAAATCCAAAATTAGCTGTCGAAAATCAAGTCCAGGATATCAACAGCTAAATACACCCTGTTTTGGTCTCTTAGCTGCTGAAAGCTCTATCATCAGCAGAAAACACATAGATCCCTATATATCAGGCCAAACATATTTTTCAATGATCTCCCAGATCTCCAGGATAATTTTCCAATGCCAATACATTTCCAATATGATACGAACAAGGTTGATATCAAATCATATTTTGTCTTTGAACAAAGTCAAAGTTTATCTCTTTCCTTGGGATTTTGTTTTGTTGTCCCTACCCTTTTGGATCCTAATTAGCAGGAATCTTTTTTTATTTTTACCCTTTTCAGTGGTAAAAATCCATATATTGTAATAGAATTAGGATATATGGTACGATGTGGGAGATGAGATGAGATCTCTATTGTGATTTTGTATTAATTAGGTATTTACAGAAAATATCTATAATCAGTTATGGAGGAGATCTGATCCCCTAGTTTTAGGATCTGGATGTAATTAGAAGTTATAAAAGATGGAATGTAATTTGACATAGGGGTTAGACCTAGAGGGAAGAATTGTATGGTGACATCCCCATCTATTGTAAAGATGTTCAGCAGGCTGTTAGTGACCTTTTTGGATGAATACAAAGATGTTTTGTTTCCATATTATTGTGTCATGATCATGTGGGGAAGTGATTCTTATTGTAACTTGTTATTCTCTTGTTTTACATACTGTCTCTTTTTGTATTGTTTATGAGAAGAGGATGTGCAGGATTTGTTCTTAACACCCTCTACTAGCTTGAAACAATATCTATGTTTTCTCCAAGTTTGAATGTAGAATTCAGATAAGGTTTGCTCTGCATTTGAAATGACCCATGACCTTTTACTCTTTCCATCTCACAAATTATAAGGATCCAATGATGTGACTATCTTGCCTGGTTACATATGTCTCTGTTATTCATTCATTTAATTATCTATGACCTTTTGACTCCATTTTTCCCAATGGCCCTCTTTTGTTGTCTCAACCAAAAACTCTAAAAACAAACCCTCTATCCTCATAACTAGTCTAATATCTCATCCCAACAAAGTTAAATCATACAGAGAGATCCCTCTCTAAGTCTAGGAGGGATAGATCCTAGACTCTAAGTGGTTTTGTGGTTACCCCTGCCGATTTTCTCCTTAGCCTGGGAAATTACATGGTGATAACAATCCATATGACAAGTTTTTTATAGCATATCTAGATCTGAAGACATTTTTTTGGGTGTTTTGGGGCTCTATTAGATATATTAAGCAGCTACAAGAAATTTTGTTGTGTCTGGCACTGCGAACCATTTTATGCAATTAGGCTTTGCGAACTTCACTATGAAATGGCTGATATAGTTGGTGCTATAGAATTTGTTGTGAACTTATGTTATGGAGGTTGCGAGAGGATCCATGATTTCCAGATGGCTAGAGGAGTATGGGACAACTGCTTGGAGGTTAGTTTAAATATAGAGAGACACCTGACAAGAAGAATATGCACTCAAGGGACACATCATCAAGCCTATTAAAGATGTTAGGATAGTTACCAACATTAGGCCTATTTTTTAGCAGTCAGTTCTTTTTGTTGAACAGTTGTAGTGACCCTAGCTTCATGATGTGGGAATCCTATGTTAGAGGATGGAGTTTGAATTGTACAACTGTCAATCATATCCTAGGCTATAAGAAGGTAATTAGAAATCATTGTGGGGGTGAAAATGGTTAATGTAAGACTCTTTTTGTGATATACTGATGTAACAAAGCCAACTCTGTATTTTATGTATCAAACTTGATGATTTTTTGTCTAATAGAAGTTCGTTTCTTTCTTATCATCGTGTTTCTCTCTTACTCTGAAATCTATTGCCATTGAATGTTTCAGTTGATATTTTATAGTTGTATTACAATGAAGGTTTGATTGTGATGTTGTTATATGTGTTCTCAAAGTTTAATCATTGATTAAAGAAGTTATTATGTCTAAATATTTTCCTTCATTTGGTCTACTAGTAATGCCTGATGCTAATAGTAGACTTACTTTATATTTCTCACCAAGTCTTCCTTCTATCCACATTACTCTTTAAAACCGTGATCCAAGTTAGAAAAAACCTCTTTTGTTGATACATATTATGTAGAAATTTGTGTGGTTTATATTGTTGAGTTTTATTCATTTGACACCTTATCATTAAAATTACCTTACAAATCTATTGATGGGTACTGAGCTTTCACTTTAGCAGTCAAAGTGTAACTTTCAGTGCTAACACCTTCCACAAAAATCATGATGACACTGCAACTCTTCAAATTGAATCCACAATTCATAACTACAAATATTTTTTGGCACATCATAATTTCCAATAAAACTACAAAAAGGCATGGTTCAATACACTTTGAAACTTACTCTAGGGTTTTCATAATATATCTCAATGTTAAAATGAAAAAAATAGCCAACCATCCATTAACATGTTCCACACCATTCTTGCAGAGGTTGAAAAATCCATTAATTCCAAGTTCATGTAGTGAACTCATCCCCATGATGCTACTACCACCCATCCATGGAGGGAATATCATAGATCACCTTCCTGGTTGGTCCAAAATATTGGCATTTTATACCTATCCAACTTAATCAAGAATCAAAACCCTGATCTATGAATCCAAACAATAATAATAATGCAACTATCATGCAACATAACAATTATTTTTGCAATTATTAAATGAGCACCAAAAGGAATAAGGTAAACTCCATATATTATTTATTTATGAAATCTCTATTCAATACATATGCCTATATTTCCCATGGTGAGCAAGGGAGTGGAACTTGCTCACTCCCTTTGACTTTACTATGCACCCAAAACTCTCTAGAGATGAAAGGAGTTTACAAATTAGAATAAAATATATTATCTTCACAACCCACTAAACCCCCATTTATAATGCTCATTGGAAGTGGGTCATAAATTCTCTGTTAACTCCATTTACATACAAAATCCCTTTTTAACATTTAAAACCCCATTTTTTTCCATTATTAAAACCCACTAACTAATTAATGACCATACAATAAGTAATTTCATTCACACACAACTAGGACCCAACACCCTCTAACTGGTCAATTTATATGCCAAAAGGGGTAGGGGATAGGGGGCAACCTTTTTTAACTCCTATAATATAATTAATTTCTTTTGACCACTTCTCAATGTTATTAAACTTGGAAATAATGTTCTTGTACAAATTTATCGCAACAACTCTCAACTCAAAAGGAAATTTTAACTCTTCTAATTTATTCCAAAGGTTAGTTATGTTCACTATGTCAAATTTTTTTCTTAAGTTAGTGAAGAAACATAGGATATTGGTTTTATTATTGAGACACTCCTCTGTAATGATCCTAAGTGTAACCAGGTGGTCCAAAGTTGACTGATAACTCCTAAATCTGACCTAGTCTTTAGCTCTTTTTTTCATTTCTTTATAGCCATATGTTGATCTTATATTATAAAATAATTCCATATATCTTGGCTAAACAATGGATAGCCATAATGGTCCTATAATTAGAGGGAATGTTTTTATCCCTTCATTTAAAAATAGGAACAATGAAGCTTTGATTCCAAGGTCTAGGTAAACCTTCTTTAACTCTCAAATTGAAGACCGTTTGAATGTAAGGGATGAGGATAGGAACTCCAAGTTTTAATACTTTTACTTGGTAGCCTTTGATGTATTTATCTTTCCCTTTTGCGAGCTACCTAACCCGAAACTATATGTCTTGTAAAGAAAAAGCATCTTCCTTTGTAGAAAGGGTTTGAATTTTTTCCATGACATTAGAATATTCATAAAGACTTTTAAGGTATGAATTTTAGTCCCTCAAAGGAATCATATTTCATTTTTTGTTTTACAAGTTAGAATTTGACTCCAAAATTTCTTAGGATCTATCTTACAGAGGTAAAACATTCTCTTGATTTCTATTTATATAGTACCTTTTCTTTCTTTTGATTAGGAATTTGTACCTATTTATCTTGTTGGATTTGAGGGACTCATTAGAATCATCCCTAATGTATTTTATAACAATCTTACATTTTATATCATACCAAGGATTAGCCATTCTTTTTTCCTTCAATTACCCAACACCTCAATATAGAAATTGTTAATGGAAGTAGAGAGGGTTTTTGTAAAATTATGATAGAGTTATTCAATATTGTTCTTAATTGATAGGATATTAACTAATAATTTAAATCAATTAAGAAAAGAATAGCTTCGTTTTGTCAAAGATCTAGTGCTTTTTCTTATTATAATTATTTTCTATGGGGCTTTTGTGCATGAGAAAGTTTAAGTTAGAATTAAAGGTTTATTATTTGAGAGAGGATCATGGTCATTTAAGATGTCAAAATTTACTATTTGGTTTTATATGGGGATATTGAATATCACATAATATATGACATTGCTACTAATCCCACGAATACAATTCATATGGTTTCATTTCACCACTTCATGAGACCATTGCAATTTATTAGATCTTGATAACTGCATAGTTTGATTACCTCAAATCCGAACAAATTATCAATTAGTTCTTCATAGTTTCTTCTATATTTTGTAGATAAAACAAGGTCCTCATTATTCTGTACTTAATATATCTAAAAATATACTATAGACATTAATTGGGGTATAGCAGATCCACAAAATAGATAACAAAATAACAAGCATACAAGATTGTAAAGAAAACCCTTGAGGTATGCTAACACCATTAATTATTCCTTATAGAAGGAATTAATCCACAATAAATTCTTGCTAAAATTACATTATTCTTCAAAATACCCCTCATTACATTGTTTCTACTTCTTTATATAATTATATCTTTTTTCATAGGAACTTTCTAGAGTAGGAATCATCTAGTAAGACTTCTTGTAATTATTTATTTCACACTATATGGCCACATATGTTAAGCCCTAATGTTGGCTCATTACCCCTTAATTGGGGCATATTAGATTAGAAATGCTATTTTATTTATGTCGGCTTTAGGCCATTAGTTGTAATTTAGATTAGTAATGTTATTTTAATTATGTCGGCTTTAGGCAATTATTTGTAATTATACCTCCTAGTCTCCTATATATACCAAGGAGACATTTTCATTTTGAAGCATCTTGTACTTGAACATTTTAAGTGGGGTAAAAGGAGGTTGCCCCCTCGAAGAGGCTTATTATCTGAAATTATCTCAGTTTCAAGGCGTTGATTACTTTTCCTGAGATTTTTTCATGCTATATTGATGTTTGGTTCTTAACATATGGTATCAGAGCTCAAGGTCTTGGGGTTTCGCTGCTACATCTGAGACACCGTGGAATTTTCGCTATAAATTGTTTTCTACAACGTTTCAGAAGGAACCCTTTGGAAGTTATTTAGTAGACAGATCAAGGTACGTTGGGATCAAAATTCATCTCCTGAGGCCTTATAATGTCGGCGATACATCCTGTACAAGATAGGGTTATGGAATCATCCTGAAATGAGTCATTGAGGCATTTTCGCTATAAAACCTTTTCTGAAACGTTTTAGAACCTTCCCTCCAGAGACCATTTACAAAGATTAGTATTGTATCTGTGGTAAAAAGTTCAGCTTCTGGGTCATTTGAAATTTGTATATACACCCTGTGTAAGATAGGGTATCTGACTAGCCCTATTGACTAGTCTCAAGAAGGTGTTCTAGGTAAAACAATCATAACTTCTTCCTAGAGTATACAAATGGAGTGGGACTGGTTGCATTGGATTGTGGACATTCTGTAGTATTTTGGGTGCGAGTTTCAAAATTTGATATCAATTATTTTGTGTGGGGCATTCTATACAAGTGATATCTCATGGAAAGGCCAAAAATCGGCAAATTGTGAGGAAGTTACCGTAAATTCCACTTGGCACATCCAATTTTGATCAGACCTGTGGCATTGCAGAGAATAAATATCAGAGAACTACCTAAAGAAAATTTTAATACCCAGAAGCGCTGAAACTTGGGAGATATAACAGAATAAATATTGTCTAGCAGAACCACCTCAAAATCAAGACTCAAAAGTGATATTTGGCCAACATGCCACCCAAAAAGGGACCTCCTACACCAAATAATCCTCCAGAAAATCCTAATTGGTCTCTTGATGAAGTTGAAGAAATGCGTAGGGACATAAATGATTTACAAAAGAAGACAGTAACCAAAGATGAACTACAAGAGATGAGGGATTCAATGGAAGCTAAGTTGGATACTAAGATGGATTCAATGGATACTAAGATGGATTCAATGGAAGCCAAGATGGATTCAATGGAAGCTAAGTTGGATACTAAGATGGATTCAATGGAAGCTAATATCATGGAAGTAATGAAAAATTCTGTAACAGAGAAGACACCCAAAAGTGAAAATTCATCCCACAAAATTCATGATGAGGACACAAGGAAGGTGAATCAAGAATGGAGAAACTCCAACTTTGGTTTGAAGACCAACCACGTTCCTAAGATTGATATGAGGAAGTTTGA
>ML785907.1:450000-461026 GCA_009831015.1 Picea engelmannii | reverse complement strand
ATATACCAAGGAGACATTTTCATTTTGAAGCATCTTGTACTTGAACATTTTAAGTGGGGTAAAAGGAGGTTGCCCCCTCGAAGAGGCTTATTATCTGAAATTATCTCAGTTTCAAGGCGTTGAGTACTTTTCCTGAGGTTTTTTCATGCTATATTGATGTTTGGTTCTTAACAACATATCTATTATTATTCCCCTTGGGTACCTCCCTAGGTACCCCATATTATCTTCCCTAGGTACACTACATTCCATCTTGGTTCACATGTTTCATACACAAAACATGGCAGGAAGCCATGCAATATGCTATACTAATCATTGTAGCCAACTTGTATCAAGCACAAACATCCCTCCATCATAGTGAAATGTGAACATGGGGTCCAACTACTTCCTTTTCACCTCAATATTGATTTCGGTTTCTCCTTTGGTTCCATGTTTTCCTTGTGCTACTATGATATCTCCATGCATTGATTTTAGTCCTCTATGTGCCTCCATATGGGTTACCTTTTTAGCTCCATGTTGGACCATAAGTTTTTTGATGCTCACTCCCTTTCCTTGATGAATGATGTTACTCCAAGTGGTATGTGTGGTGATATACAACAACCTTAGCTCCCGATGCTTCTTTCTTGGACTCTTCAACATGGGGTTCCTTTGAGTCATTTATATCCTTAGCCTTTTGTTCCTTTTTATTCCCTTCCTGGGGCCTTTCTTCATATGATTTATAGGATCTTCTTGTGATTTAACCTCATATTATGAAATTAGTTTCCCTACAAGGAATTTTTCAGGTGCCCCCATTGGGCCTTCTTGTTTAGTAAGAGAAATATCATGCAAGATCATTTTCTTTTTCTTGTACCAAAGCTTCAAAAACTTATTTTGCACACTAATATTAATTGTACCAACTTATTTCATCCATGGATATCCCAAAATAGTGTCCACATAATCCATATCTATATCATGAAAACCTTAATGAAAAACATATTTATACATGTTAATCATCAAATATTTAAAAATTGGATTATTCTCATCCTCAATCTGTGTGTTTTGACTATGCTTGGTGGGAAATTGCAATATTTCATCCAAGTTAACATTGATGATATTATGCTTACTATTAAGGTTTATAAAATAATAACATGTTCCTATCAAATACATCCTTGAACCTGTAATAGGAGGTTTGTGCATGAAAACAAACCCTTGATGATTTATCCTTATTCTTCACATGACACCATCTATCTAATTATAATTTATTATATTGATCATCCAAAATTGTCTCCATCTCTTCATGGTTAAGTCCATACCAAATGATAGAATCATCCTTCAATACTAGGGCCATCATCTTTTCCTATAAAAAACATCTTCCCTTGAAGAAAACACTAAACAAAAACTAGGGTTGGTAAAAATAACTTACTTTTCAATGGAGCTCCTTTGTGTAGTTAGGATTTGAGACGGATAACGTAAAATGATCAATTTGTAAATACTTCTCTGATTGGATATTATGACCACAATTATGAAATTCCATGGCCTCTCTACAACTACTAGATCTGGTTTGACTAAAATCTAGCCACTCTACCAAAATATATTTGATCTGTAATTTATGCAACCATCACTAAAACACCTTAAGACAATTGATTTTGAATAATTGATAACTCCACTTCTTGGACTCTGATTTGGAAGATTTTTTTTAACTCATGTATTTTTTCAAAAGGAACTCATATCTACAACTAGTTTCTCCATATTCTACACATAAATTTTTAGAAATCGACCTGAAGGATGTCATCCTCTCTTTCCCTTGAAAAATCTGTGAAAAAAAATATATATTCCCTTTTTTGGCCCAAGAAAGAGAATTGATACCAATTGGTGCATACTAAATAAATATGAAAATATAATATAAACACTAACTGAAACATAACATATCCACACAATAGATAACAAGAGAAAAAACAAACAAGAATTGTTGAGAAAACCCTTGAGGTGGGTTAACACTGATGGCCCTCCATATTGTTTATCATAAGGCCCATTAATAACACTTTTTGATCTCCTTTGTACCTATGAAAATCATACTTTTGACAGAGACTCAGAGGATCCCCAACAAGAATTCCTACAATCTCAAGTTTATGACAAGACCAATGAGACATGTTAGGCAATGGAGAAGAAGAATCCTCATCCTCATAATCTAAACTCCATGAAGAGGAGGATGAAACCTCATGATCAACTTTGAAAGAAGAGGAAACTGGCGTAAAATCCTCTAAGCCGCTATCTAAATCTACTGTGGACGAAGGAAGATGAGAGGATGAGCTAGGAAAGATTTCCAAAATAGTATACACTACACTCAATGAATATCTGATGTTTCTTAGGATCCAAGAGTCGATATCCTTTGAAACCATCGGGGTAACCAAAAAATATGCACAAATAACTCTGAGGTTTTAAGGCCTTGCACTTATCTGAAGGAATGTGTTCCAAAGTTGGGTAGCCAAAAACTCTAAAGTGTCGCAAGATAGGTTTCCTTCAACACCAAGCTTCAAAGGATGTGATACCCTTTAATGCCTTATACAAAAATGTGTTTTGAATGTGATAAAGACAATTGATATATTCTACCCAATACTCAGGTGCAAGGGAGTGTATGTAGAATATGAATCCAACCATCTCTTTTAGGGACATATTTTTCCTCTCTACCACACCAATCTATTGAGGTGTATAGGAGAAAGTATGATGAATATCTATCCCTTGAAGAGTGAAAAATTGTTCAATACTGTGGTTCACATATTCTCTGCCATTTTATCTGTGGATAATTTTGATCCACTTTCCATATTGTTTCTCGACGCGATCCTCAAACTCCTTAAAATATATCAAAATATTCTTCTTTCTACCGAAGAAATTAGACCTAGGTGCATCTAGAAATGTCATCAATAAAAGTGAGCAAGTATCGAGCCTTTTTGAAAGACAATGATGGAAATGGACTTGCCACATCACTATGAGCCAATTCAATTACTTTTGAGTCCCTCCAAGCCTTCTGTTTGTCGAAATTTTCCTTGGGATTCTTTCCCAAGGAAAAAATTAAGAAAAATCCATATGAGAAACTGATCTGAGGAAGACCTATGACCATATCCTACATGTTGAGTTGTTGAAGAAAAAAAATGAGATGGACAAACCGCTCATGCCATATCTTGTTCACATAATTTGAATGGGTGAGAAAATAAATAGAATGAGAATCAGGTAAAAAATGAGAGAAATCATACAGGTGAGACTCATTATCATCCTTACCAATTGAAAAAAGTGAATCATCTTCAATATCCCTACTGGTGATGGAATCTGGAGTGAACTCAACTTTTATTTCATTCTAGACAATATGAAAAATAGAGAGAAGGTTGGTTGATATATTAGGCACAAAGAGGACATCCTCAAAAGTAACAGTGTCAGCATCAAAAAAACCTTTTTCAGTGACATCTACAGACATTCCATCCCCAATGACAATGTGGGGCACCAAACAAGCCTCCAACAAAGAAAATTGTTCTCTCATAAAACCCATGTGATTTGATGCACCCAAGTCAAGAATCCACCACTGATAAGAATCTACAAAAGAAACAAGTGCAATTTCTTTTCCTTTTCTTGATTTGGAAAAAGGACTACATGTTTACTGTGAAAAAGGTAGATTAATATTGTTCTTTTTCATAAGATGCTTCAGCTCATCTATTTGCTTTGTATGAAAAGAATGTTCCTCATGACCAACCTTCTTGTTGTAAATACAAGTTGGCATGTCCTTCTTCTGATAATTCCCATTTGAAGAAGAGAAGTTGGAGTCTGCTTTTGGGAAGATGATTACTTTACTTGATCTTTATGTGACTTCTTCTTGGAATTATTATTTTTTATTTATAGGTTTCCCTTACTCTTTTTGTCCCTTCAGTTGACCAGCCAACGAATCCCAAGACTGAGATGGCTTAAGGAGACCCAAGGAAAGAATTTTCTCGTGTTCGTGCATTAACATTTCTAATGAGGAAGAAAAAGAAGGCATTGTATATGTACATCACATAGTCAACCTATGAGTGTGAAATATAGAAACAAATGTAGCATATTCAAGTCCAAGTTTAGAGAGAATAGTTAAGACACATTGCATGCCATTTTTCTCTATGCTACATGATTTGCATTGGGATCTTAGGTCAGTAATATTTTTTACATAATCCTAGATGTTTTAAAAATACTTAGGATCAAGAATCATTAGTTCATTATAAAGTTGATATCCCCTAACATCATCAATTGTCCCATAGAGAGTTTTTATTTTTTTCCATGCATCATGTGAATTTGTACATCCATTAAGTTGAAACATTACATCAAGGGAAATAGATCCTAATAAAACCAAGAGATTTTGTGTGTTCTATAATCCATAGTACCTTTTCCTTATCGTATGTTGTTTCAATTACCTTTTGTTCAACATAAGGCATATATCCTTGTTGCATTAAGGAATTCGATGCATTATTATGCCATGTGTTGAAGTTGTATGGTTTTAGCAATGGAAACTTAAAGTTGCCCATTTGTGAAGGAAATGAGAGAACAAGTAGAAAGAGATGCACAAGCACAAGCACAAGCACACCAAAATATTCCCCCCTAATCACTCAATCAAAAATCCATCCCCCCCACCCCCACAGAGAAAAACGATTTGGCACTTTATATTTAGTGTGGTTACAATTTCCACTAGAAGCATAACATTGAGTGGACTTGACTTCAATTCCTTTACAAATATTCAAAACATTAGTATGTGGTGAAAGAACAATTTTGGCATAATACAAAGTGAAATAAACAACACCACTGTGAAGTACACGAAAAATCATGCACTTTCAAAAAATAGAATCACCACAATCTGAGGTCATATGGAAAAGATATGATCCTTTGAAGTTATGAAAATGAGAAGTATGAAATTTCACTTATGAGAATATGAAAATTCTAGAAAATCCATGCACCAAAATCAAACTTTTTATGGACCAGTGAGGAGAGAACAAAACATTAGCCCGAAATAAATAAAAAATTGCTTGAGAAAAGGAGGTCGGAATCCTGATATATGAGGCTACAAATATTTTCTTCAAACCCAACCTGCCAATGGAGAGTGGGTAGGAAATTAAAAATTCGCCTTCCACAAAATTTAGCAGAACTACCACCAAAATTAGTGAAACCACCAACTGTTGAAACCTCAAGATAAATTTAAACAATCTGCCAAATTTAATTGAACTACCACCAAACTTTAGTGAAACCACTAACTGTAGAAACCTCCAGATAAATTAACATAACTACCACCAAATTTAGAGGAATTTATTCCAAAATTATTGAAACCTCCAACTATAGAAACCTCTAGATAAAATAGTGAAACTATGAGTTGGGGGGCTCTACGACTCCTATTAGGATATTTATACACTTAGGAGTTAGTAAGATCTACTTGGTCTATTGTGTCGTTAGGTAAAAGTGTGTTTTCTAGTGTGTTTCTTTAGTATGCATTTGTAGTTAGGAAATTCGACACTCACGATATGTTCCCGACATAGAGTGATCTGATAGTTCATACTCTCCTCGATCTCAATAGCCATTGATACATGGCTTAACACCTGATTGGTCCATCATCTCTATTTAAATAGCATGGAGGGTCATTTTCCGGTGATCGATTGTGAGAAACTCTCTTGTAAAATCTCTCTGTAATCTTTTTCTTTGCATTAATAAAATGCTCCAAGTGGCTGCATTGGTTGGGGTCGTGGATGTTTCCCCCTAGGGGTTTTAGCATTTGAAAACATCATTGTGTTGATATTTGATCTAGTTATTTGAGTGGTTACTAAAGGTGTTCATCCTCTTTTGGAATACCTGTGTTGTCGAACATAGCCTGTTTGAAGACCTGCCCCTGTTGTAGATTGAGATCATGAAGCCGAGTTGCCTCCTCTCCACTTTCTGTCATTTTTGTACATTTATGGGCCAAGAGGATTGTTCCATTGTGTCTGGAGTTCTTTTTTCAGTTAGTAACACTTTTCGTTTCACTCGAAAAGGTTTCTTTTTTCCCAAGATACGACCATTACAGTCAGATCCGGAGGTATAAAGCTTGAATAAGCATTTTTTAAAATTTTTGCAAAGTAGTATTTTGGTTTTATTTCGGTTTTGTTTTATTTATTTCCGGGTTACTACTCTTTTAGATCTATGTATTCTCTTTTCCCCGCACCCTATGTGATCTTAGAAAATCAGACACATATAGGAAAAGGTGCATATTTCGGGTAAGCTAACCGAGATCTAACCCTTGTTGTCATCGAGAAGCAAAAACAATTTCTTGGGTGAAAAGAGTTTTTTTTTAGCAAGCTCTCCAAGGCCGTCTTCCACAACAACAACATCAACAACATAAACACCCCCAATCCTCCTTCTGAACATTACAATATGTTTTGCTAGATCATTTGGCTAAAAGTTTCCCTATTAAGTAAGAGGTCTTGAGTTCAAGTCTCTCTTTTGTTACCTTTTTTGAAAAAGTTCATGCTAAAATTGTAAAGTGTATTTCACTTCAAGTATACAAGTTAATCACTATAAGTAGCTTTAATATTTTATTTTAAAGTTATTTATTTTGCATGCAACTTTTCTGTTATAAAGTAACTTCATTGTAAAAGTGATCCCCACTTCTCTTTATAAAAGTGGGTCACTTCATAAAGCAACTTACACAATCACGTGGTCATTTGGTTACCAATTGTGCCTTTTTTAAAAAGGGCATAACTCTAACATCGGAAGTCCATTTTCAGTGCTGTTTTTTTTAAAACCACATAACTTTTCGAGTTCTTTCCATCCAGATCATCAGTTTCAGTTTTTAAATCCACATTATCTACATATTTAATATGGATTATACAAGTACTGTCTTGCTTCCCAGCAACAACTACTTCCAATGCAAATCTCATATGGAAGATTTATTAAGAAGTAAAGGCTTGTACCAGATTACCTTGGGAAAGGAAAAAGCACCCACTAATGATGATAAGAAAGCCAACTGGGATAATAGGAATGACGAAGCATGTGGAATAATCGAAATTTCCATCTCTCCTGATTTAAGGTACCACCTTCAAGATATTGATGACCCCAAAGAAGCTTGGGACACGATTGAATCTGTGTTTGGTAAACTCAATATTATTCGAGCACAAAAGTTAGAAAATCAAATACTAACCTTGAGTCCAAATGATTTTTCTTGCCTTGGAGACTATCTATCTAGTTTTAAAACACTCAGAATTTTATGTGAAGAATGTAAGATAAAGATGGAGGAAGAGCGTTGCATCTATCTTATTATTTCTAAGCTACGTAGTGCATATTATGTGTTTGTATCTACCTTTTATGCCATGAGAGAGGCTCTAGGGGAAGAAGCTTATGAAAAACCCACTCTTGAGTCATTTTCTGCTTCTTTGATTCGAGAGGAAGATAAGCTTATACAATTTGGAGTGATAAATACTAGAGGTCCCTCCAACAAAGCCTTAGTTGCCCAGTAGAAAGATAAACCCAAGTATCCCAAGAAGAAACATCCTCACTACAACAACAAACAACATAAGGGTCCCAAACCTTCTCAAACAACTTCAGCTCCTACTGGTGACAAAGGAGCAAAATATAAAAGTAAGAATACTAACAGACATTGCAACTTTTGTGATAAATATGGTCATTATGAGTCCAAATGTTTCAAGAAGATGGCAGATTTAGAAGCAGCGATGAAGAAGCACAACATCAGTATTGATTCTACTTCTTATTCTCATAGACATGCACTTTTTGCTTATGGTTTCTCCTTCAATTCAAATTCTACTACTAATTCTTCTTCTGATGAGAGGCTTATTGATTCAGGAGCATCTTATCATATGACTAAGGATAAAGCCATATTTTCCTCTCTAAATGAATGTAACACCAAGAAAATATTTGTTGGTGATGATAGATCTCTTAGTGTTGTAGGATTTGGAACAGTTCAAGAAGATAATGGTCATTTCAATGATGTATTATGTGTTCCAAGTCTTTCTTGTAACCTTCTATTATCCTATCAAATCACTCATTCAAGTGAAGGTAAAGCCGTCGAGTTTTCACCTCACCAAGTTGTAATCAAGGATCTAAAAGATCCTAAGCATGATCTTGCAACTGGAATTGCTGATGATATTACCAGGTTGTACAAGTTTGACAACTTTGGGTCATCAACTTTTTCATCAGTTTTTGTTGCTCATAGCGATGACTTGAGCAAACTTTGGCATGAGCGGTTTCGTCATCTAAACTATCGCTCATTACAAAAACTATGTAATCAATAGATGGTGACTGGTATTCCTCTTGTTTCATGCAGAGATGGTGTTTGTGTTGGCTGTGTTCTTGGCAAACATCATCGGGATAGTTTTGACAAACATGCCTCTTGGCACGCCTCGGGTCCTTTGCAGCTTGTTCACAGTGATTTGTGTGGTCCACTTTCTTCCCCTTATTTTTCTAGGTGCAGGTATTTCTTAACTTTCATTGATGACTTTTCCAGACATACTTGGGTTTACTTATTAAAACTCAAGAGTGAATTTTTTGGCCTACAAGGCCCTTGTAGAAAAGAAATCTGGACATCAAATTCAAAGGTTAAGAATAGATAATGGAGGCAAATATGTGAAAAATAATTTTACAAGCTACTACACTACACAGGGAATCCAAATGCAACACATTGTTCCATATACACCACAACAAAATGGTGTTGCTGAGAGAAAGAACCGCACATTAAAAGAAATGGCTAATTGTATGATCCGATCTAAGGGATTAAGTCTAAAGTATTGGGCGGAAGCCATCAACTGTGCAAATTACATAGTAAATCACACTCCCAAAAACTCTCTTAAAAATATAACACCAGAAGAAGCTTAGACTAAAATTAAACTAGATGTAAGTCACTTCCGTGTATTTGGCAGTATAGCATGGGCTCACATTCCTGATGAGAAAAGGAAAGCATTACAGCCTAAAAGTGAGAAGTGTATATTTGTTGGTTGTTCTGAAGATGTCAAAGGTTAAATACTTCTTCAATCACATTGTAATGAAATTATTATTAGAAGAGATGTTAAATTTGATGAAAATCTCTTGGCCTACGAGCCTAATTCGGCGATTGTGCCTTCTTCATCCTGCGAGCCATATTCGGCGATTATACCTTCTTCGGCCTAAGAGCCATCTTCAACGTTTGTGCCTTCTTATGATCTGGTTTCTTCTTCAGATGATGACAGTGAGGATGAAAACCCACCTCCACCTGCTCACCCTCCTCCAAATCAGTCCATTGAACCTGAACCAGCACCAGCTCCACCGCTTCCTAGATGGGTTCATTCAACACGAAAAGTAGTTGGTGATCTTGTCAGTGATCCTTCAGATCAATGTCGGACACGTTCATAGTTCCAGCGAGTCTCTTCTCTTTTGGGTCAATTTTTACAAACTCATGATCCAGAGACATTTGCAGAAGCTTCAGGTCATCTAGATTGGGATACAACAATGAATGAAGAGTATCATTCTTTAATGACAAACGATACTTGGGATATTGTACATATTCCAAAAGGAAGAACACTTGTTAGATGCAAATGGGTCTACAGAACTAAGTATGCATCAGATGGAAGTGTTGAAAGACACAAGGCTCGATTAGTTGCCAAAGGATTTTCCCAAGTTGAAGGAATTGACTAAAATGAAACCTTTGGTCCTGTAGCAAAAATGAATTCCATCCACCTTATTCTTGCCCTTGCTGCCTCACATAAATGGGAGTTCCATCAGATGGATATTAAATCCGCCTTCTTGCACGGATATTTGCAAGAATAAATATACATGGAACAACCTCCTAGCTATGTCCGGATTAACTCTAGCCTTGTTTGTCGCCTCAAGAAATCTCTTTAAGGTCTCAAGCAAGATTCCCGAGCTTGGTATGCCAAAATGGGTAGCTTTCTTATTGCCATTGGATTCTCTAGATTCCATTCTGATCCTAATGTCTATACCAAGAAAGTAGGAAGCCATCTCATAATCCTTGTCATTTATGTTGATGATCGTATCCTTACTAGTAGTGAATCAAAAATTTTAAACCATGTGAAAACCAGCCTTAAGAAGAAATTTGAAATGACAGACTTAGGCTTTTTTCACTATTTCCTTGGCCTCCAAGTTTTGCAAACCAATGGAGGAATTTTTCTTTCCCAGTATAAGTATGCTTGTCACCTTCTTCGTCGCTTTCACATGGACGATTGTAAACAAACCCCTTATCCCTTCCAGTCTAGAGTCAAGCTTTCTACCACCTCTACTTCCCCTAAACTTCATCCCACCCTTTACTGTCAGTTAGTTGGTAGCCTCTTATACTTGACTCATACCCGTCTTGATCTTTCCTTTGTTGTTGCTCTTGTTGCCCGATATATGCAAACACCCATGAAAGCCATTGGAAACAAGATAAAAGGATACTTCGCTATGTTCGTGGTACAATTCAGTTCGACATACATTACAGTTCAGGGGGGACTCCTTTATTGGTTGGTTTCACTGATTCAGATTGGGTCGATGACCCTGATGATCGAAAGTCTACTACAGGTTATGTTTTTATTCTTGGTTCAGGACCTGTCACTTGGGCCTGCAAGAAACAACAGGCTATTGCACTTTATTCAGTAGAAACAGAGTACCAAGCAATGGTAAATGCAAGTTAGGAATCCCTGTGGCTTTGACAAATCCTTTCAGAGTTTGGATTCCAACACCAGCATCCGACCAGCCTTTGGTGTGACAATCAGAGTGCCATCAAGCTCGCCAAAGATCCAGTTCAACATCAGCATAACAAACACATCGAGATACACATGCACTTCATTAGAAACCTCATTTATGATCAAGTTATTGAAGTTCTCTTTTTCCCTATAGAAGATCAACTTGCAGACATTCTCACAAAGTCTTTTACAGAAGCAAATTTTTCCAAAATTTGATCTATGTTAGGAGTTCAAGAAGTTGTCATTAAGGGGGGATAGTCTCTAATGCCTCCTTCCTTCTCCTATTGTGTCACTATTGTAAATCCTTCAATCCTATCCCAAGTTGTTCTTAAGGGGGGATGTTAGGATAT
>ML785907.1:427445-449950 GCA_009831015.1 Picea engelmannii | reverse complement strand
GTTGTTCTTAAGGGGGGATGTTAGGATATTTAGACACTTAGGAGTTAGTAATATCTACTTGGTCTATTGTGTCGTTAGGTAAAAGTGTGTTTTCTAGTGTGTTTCTTTAGTATGCATTAGTATGCATTTGTAGTTAGGAAATCTGACGGTTACGATATGTTCCCGACATAGAGTGATCCAACGGTTCATACTCTCCTCGATCTTAATGACCATTGATCAGTGTCTTAACACCCGATTGGTCCATGATCTCTATTTAAAGAGCAAGGAGAGTCATTTGCCGATGGTCGATTGTGAGAAACTCTCTTGTAAAATCTCTCTGTAATATTTTTCTTTTCATTAATAAACTGCTCCAAGTGGTCACGTTGGTTGGGGTCGTGGATGTTTCCCCATAGGGGTTTTACCATGTGAAAACATCAGTGTGTTGATCTTTGATCTAGTTATGTGAGTGGTTATTGAAGGTGTTCATTCTCTGTTGGAATACCTGTGTTGTCGAACAACTCCCTGGGAAAAAAATGCCTCTTCGAAAAAGGTTTCCTAAAATTGAAGAATGGACAATCAATCTTGGGGTTTTCATGCCTTCTCAACGTGATGATAGGGTTGGATTTGACCCAAAATTCTCCAAAACGGTGGCTCCCTGTTGGATATGGAAACAAACATGTAGCTTCAAACCCTTGTAGATCTCGTCTCTAGTGTCCAACTGGGAAAAATGAAAGACAAATCTAGCTATCTCAGCTTCTATGGACTCAATCATGAGGTCAGAATGTCTCTAAGAAGCTATGAAAAAACATGCATCTGGCAAGTCAAAAAGAGAACCCCCCCATAAACTAGTGTTTTTTCCAGATTTATTTAATTCTCAAGATCGTCCGAGGATGCAAGAGAAGTTCATACTCATGTGCTTCGAAACAAATATACATACACTCATATTTATAAAAATATTGTTAACCCACAACTCACAACCACTTTTATAGCATGTAAGAGTTGGTTGAAAATCCACCCAAGAATGCAAATGAATCAAGGAAAAAAAATATAGAAATAGGAAATGAGAAAAATTAAATTTTATTCTACTCAATATAATGTTTTCATACAATGAAAATGAGATGCTTATATGAGAGTGATGGGTGAGTATATATAGGATTTACCACCCAAGAGACTAAGAACACAACCAATATGGTATAAAGTGAAACATTCCCTAGGTAAACTTATCCTAGTATGAAGAGAGGTAGAGAACTAGCTAAGAGAGAACTAGATATCTATAGAACCCTATTCACACTAACACTTAATATACAATTATGATTTATTGCAATAGATTAATGAGTATATATTAGTATTGTTAATTGGATTATTTTTGTACTTATATTTATGCTTGATTTCATTATTATGTTCCTCAAATATGAATATAATATCTCATACAATGTATCCAAGAATAATATAAGAACTATTGACACTCTTTATTAGTATCAAAACCCTTAAGCTAGGGAAACACCTTACAATTGATCCTTTTATGGAAGGAATCCACTCTTCTCCACTTGCCTCTTTGAGGGGGAAACCTCCTAATGAACTAAGATCCAATTATCATAATATTCACCATGCTTGATTACATTGTTTACACTTATTTATAAAATAGTATCTACCTCCTAAGAACATTCTAGAGAAGGAACCTTCTAGCAGGTGGAACCTTATAGTAAGCCTTCTTACAATAGTTGTGTTCAAATTACTACATAGGTCTTAATTACTAATGATGGCTTTCATTACATAGCAATAAATAACCATCTATTCCCCTTGTGTACCTCCCTAGGTAACCCATATTATCCTTTTAGGTACACTACATTCATGATAAATGTGTGTATTCAAGACTAACTTCAACAAGTCAAGACACATGAGGAATTCTACTCCAATTACACTTGAGGAAAAAGAGGGATCTTGTCCCCTCACCTTATTTAAAAACATCATAAGGCACTAAAGACACATTATCCATATCATCCATGCAAATTGTTGATCCAAGGGACAAAAATATATCAAGGTAATTAATTTATAGAACCAAGGGCCTTAATTATAGGGATATAGGGGATCACAACCTCCACTCAAGGAGTGATGGGGGGGCCAAAATAATTGAAGGTTCTAGTATAATGAAAACTCGAGGATTATCCTTGATTTAGTCGATTAGAAGAAGTTATTAATTATTGTAATCATTCATAGCCTATTCATAACTTGGATTTTTTCCATTTTTGTAACTCTATTTTAATGATTTAATGATGAAGTTTCATTTTTCAATTCACTATCATAAGATTTTATTAGGCTCCTTTTGTTACTTCGGGTAGGGCCCACCCAAGGTGGCTCAAGGACCCTTTTGTATTTTTACTTTTATGCTTATTATGTTCAAGTTTGGTTTCTTTTTGTTATGCAAGAAAGTAGCATATGGTTAATGCATTTTCTATTTGTTTCCAGTCGATAGATAACAATACTGTAGATGTTGTTATATTCTCTCTTCTATCATAATAACTTCACTTTAGCATCAATCAATCATATTTTCCTTAAAACATGTCTTATTGCATAATTTGTAGGAATATTGGAAGTTTGGTCTAGTATCTCATATTAGCATCTATGTTTCCAGCCTGACAAGCATGCATGGTCACTAAAATATCGGGTTTTCTAATTTCTTCTTTACAATTTGATTTCTAGTGTTTCCTTATTTTGAATTCATAGATTAACTTACATATTTTATTGCTTAGATTTGTACTCATGGTTTTTACCTAAATGAAGGATTCTAAGTAAGACATAGGATATCACAGTTCCACCCAATAGATAAATGCATGTGTGGGGTCTACACACATAGTGCATAGAACCTCTCAACTTTGTACAAATCTCGAGATGACAGTTAAAGTACTTAGCTCATGAGTGTAGAATTATTATTGTCATTCTAGGGCCTATCACTTTTTTGCGTCATTTTTGGGGAGGTGATAAAATACTATACACCATTTTCATCATATTTGAAAAAATAATGTTGATGCATATATATATATATATATATATATATATATATATATATATATATATATATATATATATATATGAGGAAGATCGATCCTCATCTCACCATACAATGGTTGATGAAGAATATCAAGAAGAAGTCTATGAGTTTTCCATTTGGGAGACCAAGGGGGAAAAAATGAAAAACATTAATCCATCTTCCCTTCCTCACTTCTATGGACTCATTTTATATGACATTGATACCTTCTTATTTGAGTTTGCATTTTCCTGCAAGACTTATGACTACACCTTAGATGATAAAAATTACAAGTTCTTTCCTTCTACATTAAAGGAATCATATTTGAAATGATTCGTGAGTTTAAAAGGTAACAACATCAAAAGTTGGAGGTTGCATGGAAAATAAATAACCTTATAAATGAACATTGAGATGGTTCATGAGATTAGAAGATAACAACATTATATTACATTATAAATGAGATTACAACAACATAGTAAGGTTCTAGTTATATATAAGTGACTGGCAGGGTGAACTAATTGCATGAGCTTGTTACCATACTAACATTGTAAAGTTGCATGCAAAATAAATAACTTTATAAATGAGTTTTAATATTTTAATTTATTTATTTTGCATGCAAATTTCATTTATAAAGTAACTTCATTGTTGTCAAAGAGTTGGCTTAGGTTGATGGACAATTGATTTGGATTGTTGGTTGTCATTGATGTCAACCCTTAGAGAGTGATATTGTATATTGATGTCAACCCTTCAAGATTGATTTCAACCCTTGGAGATGTTCGATAGCAAATTTCGTTAGTGCAAAGGTATGGGTAAGGGAACCGAGTTTTTTTTAGGTATAAAGTCATGAAGATTGGTGAATATGCAGGTAAGACTATTCTAAATGGATATTATATGTCATGCCATTTCTTTTGATATGTGGAATACCACGTGGTTCCTCACAGTTAGTGAGATATGTTCTTGTGAAGTTGGAGGACCCCCAAGATTATTCTAGAATCCCCTAGAAGGTCAACAAGAAGTCGATTATTCTAGAAAGTCTTCAAGAAGATTCCTAGTCAATGTGGTTGCAAGGATAAATTAATTAAATAATAAATTTGACAAAGTGGTTAAGTGGAAAAAGTGGCTAAGTGGACAAAGTGGTTAAGTGGACAAAGTGGCTAAGTGGACAAAGTTGGCTAAGTGGACAATGTGTCTAAGTGGACAAAGTGGTTAAGTGAATACTTCTAGAGCATGCCACCTGGAGAGTATAATTAAGAGGGAAAGGATCTCCCATTAGAACCCATTGAGAATATTGAGTATCTATAAGTGGCTGAGGTAACCAAAGGATATCTAGGGTGAATTTCATAGGGAAGGTGAAGTAAATATGGCCGAAATTCAAGGGAGGATAAAGTCTTTTGATGATGCTTTCTAAGGTATGTTATTTACAGGTCATCTCACCATTTTCACAACTTTCTTTATAGAATGATTCAGATAGAGAAATATCAAGGTTGGTGAGAAAACATATCCAAGTAATTGTGATAAAAAATCCATCTTGTGGGTCGTTGTATTTTGGTGGTTACACTCTGTAGAAGATAGGGTTTGTGGCTAGTCATAAAACTAGTCTAAACCAAGTGTTATGGTTAAAAATGCCATAAATTATTGATAAAATATCCAAATTCAATGATACCAAATGCATTGGTTAGAGTAAAGTATGTAGTATTTTTTTCACCATTTTCATATCCATACATAAAATATTCCGTGCACAACATGCTATACAAGTTCTCTCTCTATAATAATCCATAATTCAACAAGGTCTGTTATTTTTTCTATAACTCCTTTTCCGGGAGGTTCCAAGTAGTGAAACCTGGAGGATTTGTAGAGAAGATAATGAAGAATATTGTGTATAATTTTCATACCTTTATGCATTATAGGTACACAGTTATTCTTGTTGTAAGTTAGGGTTGTCGACTAATCCAAAATTAGTCATGTGAGACTAAAGTAAAGTTTGATGAAAATTCTAGTCTCTTGTTGTTGAAGCTAAGGAAGGTTTGAAGGTCTGTGATCACATACACAAGGTATGTTACAGAGTTAGAATTATGTTTATATTCATGTTTTGATGGTTACATTTGGTCATGACATGGTACATGCTTGAGGCTACACAACAGTGAGGCTTGACACATGGTTTTATGTAAGGGTTTATGGTATTTGGCTTATGGATTTGTGATGTATTGCTAAAGGAATCTTGTTGGTTGTATTAATGTATTTTTTGATATATGGTTGAGGTATATGTTGAGATCATGGATGAGATACTTAGTTGATGAGTTGGCATATACAAGAGTTGTATGTTATGGTGATGTTGGTACATCTTGATGAGGTATAACTTGGCTTGTTATTGATACATGATTTGTACATGCTTGGTACATTGTTAGAGGCACTTGTTGGTAATCTTGTTGGACATATTTGTAGTGATATTGGCACATGGATTATGGTTGATGTGGCATAGAGATAATGGTATTGGTGATGGTTGTGAGGTGTTGTGATGTGTGATGCAGGAGCATCGTAAGCACACCAGCAAAGCAAGCGCAAAGACAAAGACAGTTGGATATGCACCAATGCACATTTTGAAAATGTTTTAAATTTAAATAGACATTAATGTAATACTAGGAGACATATTTACATTTATGTTTTAGAGATTGTAAACAGATCTTGAGTGTTGCTCACATCTGACAGATAAAGAGGCATTTATTGTAATTTATGAAAAGTAGTTGTAGTTTTTAATTCTGATTAGATAGTTAGAGTTGTAGGAGGGAAAACGGATAGAAAGACACACCCTCTTGTATCATTGTATGAGTTGAGTAATATGTAGAGCTGTAGAGAGAAATAACAAAGAGAAGAATCCATGTACAGGAACACTTGAGATAATATATGAATGCTTTGACTCAATTTCATGGTGTTATTATGCTTACTATTTACATCTGTTGAATGGTATGTTTACAGTGTTTTGTTTCTCTATTATGAATTTATTTCAATGCTTTGTGTGTATGAATGCTCTTGATTTCATGTTGAATATATGAAATCTGTGAGGAGAGAAGAATGAGTTTCAATTGTTTCTCTTCCTAAGAAATCATGCAAAGAGTGCAGTGAACGTCTGCAAGGGGTTCATTACCAAGGGTCTGAGTTTTATCTCGGAAAGATCATGAGGGATACCATTGTTCTCATACCAATAGAAGTGTAGGATAGCACAATGTCGTGCAAGGTGTGCACAAGCAAGTGGGAGTCGTAGAATTTTCCAAATGAGGAGGAAGGTTGAAGGACTGATGTTGCAAGGAGTGCACAGAGTCGTAGGATCAAATAACCAGAGGTTATTTGTGAATGCCGCAAGGAGTGCATGCAAGAGCCCTAAGAAAACCTCTGAGGTTATGACAGAAAGGTCAAGAGGGAAAGAACCTTGAATATTTCAAGGGAAGGTGAGTGTCGAAGTTACTCAACTTGGGGGAAGCTCAGAAGAGTTGACGCCAGAGCATTCAGTGGAGGAATATTGAAAGTTGGAATGGAGGGTGGAGTCACTTCAAGGAGAAGTGTTGATTTTCCGTGGACAGTTGGATCTTGCAGGCCAATGGAGAGATTAAGGCTGAGTTTTTCTCATCACTCATAAGCTCAGGAGGAATAGTGGCCATTGGATTCGTATCAACGAGGTTCGTTGATCTCACATCCTGGAATTTCACTATTTTAGAATTCGAGAAGTGGAGGAAGCTGTGACTCAGAGGTGAGAGTCACGAACTCCTGATTTGTGAAGTCTGGATAGAACTAGGACCGTAATATCATGAGAAGCGGAGAGCATTGATCTATGGCAAGGGGTTGTTGTGGTTTCAGAAGTCGACGAAAGGATTTTTTGCATCGCAAAATGTCGATACGTGAAATCCCACGTGCCGAAAATACTGGGCCCCAGCACATAGTCAGAGCTCACATCAGAGAAAATTCAAGGAAGGAATCAAATTCCTGTTGGCATTTTTAGGTTTCGAGGATTGTTTAGTCAAGGGGGATCACATATGGAATCGCGAAGTCAAGAAAGTTGAAACACCTACTTGGGTAAAGGTTGTGGTCATATCCATGATCACGAGGGAGAGAGTTGGTGCTTAGTGCTTGTTTGCACAGGCATAACTCATAAGGACCTATGGATGCACACTAGTGTGTGTTAGAGATTTCTTTGGGAAATCAAAGAGTCAATTCAACTCAAGGGGAAGATAAGGAATGATCCTAAGACCAGGAGGTCATGTAGAACCTACTGAGGGAGGGGGTGTTGCATCAGAGTGGTATTAGAGCCTAGCCTACAATTTTGTTTTTGTTTTCTGTAGGGAATAGATTGAAACAATGTCGCCAACAAGGAGAGAAAGACCAATGCCCAATCAAACTATGGAAAGGGAGATGAGAGAACCATGTTCTCGATTGGATGTTATGGAAACACAATAGAGAAGAACAATTGATGTTGGAGATGTCAGTGAATCTAAAAGAGAAAATGAAGGTGGAGCTAAGAACAAGTCGCAGTCGAGGACGTTGCAGAAGAAAATTTATTCAGAGTTGTTGCAAGAATTAGAGCCAAAGAAAAGATGGACATTCTGATGTATGAAGGCAACTTAGACGTTGAAGATATGCTAGATTGGTTTAGGGCTCTGGATAAATACTTCGACTATGAGGATGTCGAGGAAGATAAGAAAGTTAAGCATGCTATCATTAGACTTATAGGGCATGCAACACTGTGGTGGGATGAACTGCAGGATGACAAGCATTGCAAAGGAAAGTAAAGAATCAAAAGTTGGGATAGGATGGTTGCAAAAATGAAAGCCAAATTTATACCCAGGGACTACCAAATTAATCTATTTCGAAGAATGCAGAATTTGAGACAGAAAAGGATGACAGTGAAAGAATACACTGAGGAATTTTACAGGCTCAACATCAGGGTTGGTCATCATGAAAGTGATGATGAAAAGGTTTCCATATACATGAATGGTCTGAGATATGACATTCAATATGAAATAAGCATGATGACAATTAGAAATGTGGAAGATGCTTATCAAATAGATCTGAAGGATGAAGAGAAATTAGCCTGAAATCAAGGTCTAAGAGGTCGAGGCAGAAGTCAAAGAAGAGGCAAAGAAATTGCCCAAGACAGAACTCTAAAGCCGAAGGAAGAAGAGAAGAAACCCCATACTCACCTTGAAAGAGAAGCAAGTTCACAAGGAGGACAGTATGCCAATAGAAATACTTTTTCGCGAGCAAAAGGAAGAGGAAGAGGCAAAGGAGGTGAGATAAAATGTTTGTTCTGTGGAAATATCGGACATAAATATTTCTAATGTCCCGATAAGAAAAGAGATGGAGGATAATCTCACATTTATGAAGCGCAAGGGAAAAATATTGAAGTAGAAGATGAAAAAGGCGGAAGATCCTTAATGATGCGGAAAATTCTCTTGAAACCAGAGAAAGAGATAGAGAATCCAATCCAAAGAAACAGTTTTTTCAGAACTACTTGCAATACAAAGGACAGGGTATGCAAGGTAATAGTGGAAAGTGGAAGCACAGATAACCTAGTATCCACAGAAATGGTGGAGAATCTAGAATTGGAGACAGTTTCACATTTGAGCCCATACAAAGTCTTGTGGTTGCAA
This sequence comes from Picea engelmannii, assembly GCA_009831015.1. Lineage (NCBI taxonomy): Eukaryota > Viridiplantae > Streptophyta > Pinopsida > Pinales > Pinaceae > Picea > Picea engelmannii. Next base: position 441,307 of record ML785907.1, on the reverse strand, counting down.
AAGGGACATCAGGTAATTATCACTAAACAATTTCTAGTTGAATTTAAGATAGGGGGATATAAGGATGAAATTTTATGTGATGTTATTCCCATGGATGTCTCTCATCTTTTGTTCAGGAGACCATGGAAATATGACATAAATGTGGTTCATGATGGGAGAAGGAACACATACACCTTGGAAAATAATGGTAGAACGTATATGCTACTGCCAATTAGAGACAAGGAGGTGAAAGAAGAAGCCAACAATACTATACTTCTCATGAGTGGGAAGGAGATTCTTGATGAAGTCAAGAAAGAAGAAGAAATGCAGTTTGTGGTGGTAAGAAAACCAAGAGTCATCTTGACCAGTACCAAGATAGATGATCTACCTGAGGAAATTCAGGAACTACTGGAGGAGTTTGTTGATATAGTAGTGGAAGAATTACCTTTTTCGTTACCACCCATTAGGAGCATAAGCCATCATATTGATATTATACCTAGAGAGAGTTTACCAAACAAACCAGCGTACAGATTGACGTCATAGCAGAATAAAGAAGTTAAGGAGCAAGTCTAGGACTTGGTGGACAAAGGATTGGTTAGAGAAAGTTTGGGTCCATGCACTGTACCTACAATGTTAAGCCCATTGAAAGATGGTGGCTGGAGAATGTGTACATACTTGAGAGCTATGAAAAAAATCACCATCAGGTACAGATTTCCTTTACCGAGGATGGATGACTTGATGGACTGCTTGAGTGGAGCAATTTTTTTTTCAAAAATTGATTTGAAGAGTGGATATCATCGGATTAGAATGAGGGAAGGTGATGAAGGGAAGACAACATTCAAGACGAATGAAGGGTTGTATGAATGGATTGTCATGCCATTTGTCTTGACGAATGTGCCCAGTACTTTTATGAGGCTAATGAAAAAAATCTTAAAAGATTTCATTCGAAAATTTGAAATCATGTATCTTGATTATATACTGATATTCAGTAAGACTGAAGGAGAACATCTGAAGCATTTATCTGCAGTGATGAGGAGATTACAACAAGAGTAATTGCTAATCAATTTGAATAAGTCATCTTTCATGAAGACATAACTCATTTATTTGGGTTTTGTAATCTATTCGAATGAATTGAGGATCGATCTGGAGAAGGTAAAAGCAATCAAAGATTGGCCATCGCCGAACAGTATCTTTGAAGTCAGAATCTTCCATGGATTGCCTATTTTTTACAAAAAGTTCATTAGAAATTTTAGTGGAGTATGTGCATCGATGATGGACACATTCAAGAAAAGACACAAATATTTTCATTGGACAGAGGAAGCAGAGAAGAGTTTCAAGTTGCTAAAGGAAAAGATAATTGGATAGCTAGTTCTGGTTCTACCAGATTTCATCAAGAGATTTCAAGTGAGATGTGACGCAAGTAGATTTGCGAATGGAGAAGTCTTAAGCCAAGACAACAAGCTGATTGCATACTTCAGTGAAAAACTGAATGAGGCTAAGCTAAAATATTCAACACATGACAAGGAATTTTATGCAGTCATACAGGCATTGAAAAAATGGAGACGTTACTTGGTTCCGAAAGAGTTTGCCTTGTATATCAATAACCATGCAATACAATTCATAACTCGACAGGAAAAATTGAACCAAAAGCATGCAAAATGGGTTGAATACATGCAGAATTTTACTTTTGTTACACAACATATTTCTGGCACTGCTAACAAAGTTGTTGATGCTTTGAGCAGGAAATGTTTGATTATGCAGGAGTTCAGAGTGAAGACCTTAGGTTTCTATAACCTCAAGGAAATGTACAAAGATGATGAATATTTCAAAGAATCCTATGAAGCATGTGAGAATCCATTTCTCAAAGATAGAAGCCAATGGACTGAATATATGATTCAGGATGGACTATTGTTCAGGGGTAATCAATTGTGTATTCCGAAGAGTTCTATGAGAGAGAATATTCTGAAGAAAAATCATAGTGGAGGATTGGATGGACATTTCGGCCATGACAAGACTTTTGTGCAACTAAATGGCTCATATTATTGGCCATGGATGAGAACATATGTCAAGAGATTCATGAATAGGTACAGAATTTGCTAGCATGTGAACGGAAAGAGACAAAATACAGGGTTGTATCAGCCATTGCCAGTAACAGAGAGGCCATGGGATGCAGTAAGTATGGATTTTGTGTTAGGACTACCAAGGATGCAAGGAGGTTGTGACTCAATACTTGTGGTAGTCAATAGATTTTCTAAAATGGAACATTTCATACCATGTCATAAAACCAGTGATGCAACTCACATTGCAAACCTGTTTGTCAAAGAAGTTGTTAGACTTCATGGCTTACCCAAGAGTATTGTATCAGACAAGGATACTAAATTTGTTGGTCATTTTTGGAGGACCCTATAAAAAAATATGGGAACTAATTTATCCTTTAGCTCGGCATATCATCCTCAGACAGATGGACAAACTGAGGTAGTAAACATAAGTTTGGGGGACTTGTTAAGGAGTTTGGTAGCTGAACATCATAATCAATGGGATCAGATTCTGCCACCATCGGAATTTTCATATAATGATTCACAAAACCGTAGCACAAGACAAATCCCATTCCATATCATGTATGGAATGTATCCGAGAGGAGTATCGGAGTTAAGGAACTTAGAGTAGAATGAATTCAAGAGTGCTGGAGCAGAAGATTTTGCAAAGGAAATGCAAGAGCTCCACTGCAAAATCAAGGAATGATTGCAGAATTCGAATCATGAATATAAGCGCAGAGCAGATCAACATAGAAGAGAACTTCAGTTTGAAGTAGGTGATTTGGTTTTAGCGCATCCTAGAAAATAAAGGTTCCCAAGGGGAACATACAATAAGCTAAAGATGAATAAAATTGGGCCGTGTAAAATCATAATAAAGTTTGAGGCCAATGCTTATTAAATTGAATTACCAGATGGGGTAGGAATATTGCCCATATTCAACATAGCAGATTTGTACCCTTATATAGATGATGAAACAAGAACAGGGAGATCTAGGGATCAGAAGGAAGTTCAATGGATTAAACATATGCCTGAAGTTGAAAGGCCACAGATGGAGAAGATAATTGACCAGAGAGTTAGCAAGAAGACCTGAAGAAAGACATATTTTGAAAATTTAGTCAAATGGAAAGGACACCCAATTGAGGATGCCAATTGGGAAAGTGAAGGAGACATCCAGAAACATGGACAGATAATGCAGGAGTTCATGAAATTTTTCAGCTAAGGGAGTATGATGCAGGAGCATCATAAGCACATCAGCAAAGAGAGCGCAAAGAGAAAGACAGTTGGATATGCACTAGCACACATTTTGCAAATGTTTTAAATTTAAATAAAGAGACATTAATGTAATAGTAGGAGACGTATTTACATTTATGTTTTGGATATTGTAAATAGATCTTGAGCGTTGATCACATCTGACGGATAAAGAGGCATTTACTGTAATTTATGAAAAGTAGTTGTAGTTTTAAATTCTGATTAGATAGTTAGAGCTATAGGAGGGAAAATGGATAGAAAAACACCCTCGCCTGTATCATCGTATGAGTTGATTAAGTTGTAGAGCTGTAGAGAGCAAGAACACACAGAAGAATCCATTTACAGGAACACTTGAGTTAATATATGAATGCTTTGACTCAATTTCATGGTGTTATTATGCTTATTGTTTACATCTGTTGAATGGTATGTTTAAAGTGTTTTGTTTCTCTGTTATGCATTTATTTCAATGTTGTGTGTGTATGAATTCTCTTGATTTCATGTTGAATATATGAAATCTATTAGGAGATAAGAATGAGTTTCAATTGTTTCTCTTCCTGAGAAATCCTACAAAGAGTGTAGTGAATGTCTGCAAGGGGTGCTTTGACGAGGGTCTGAGTTTTATCTTGGAAAGCTCGGAAGGGATATCATTGTTCTCATACTAGTAGAAGTGCAGGATAGCACAATGTCATGCAAGGTGTGCGCAGGCAAGTGAGATTCATAGACTTTTCCAAAAGATGAGGAAGGTTGAAGGATTGTTGTTGCAAGGAGTGCACAGAGTCAAAGGATCAAATAACTAGAGGTTATTTGTGAATGCCGCAAGGAGTGCATGCAAGAGACCTAAGAAAACCCCTGAGGTTATGATAGAAATCTCAAGAGGGAAATAACCTTGAAGAGTTCAAGGGAAGGTGAGTGTTGAAGTTACTCAACAGGGGGGAATCTCAGAAGAGTTTACGCCAGAGCATTCAGCTGAGGAATATTGAAAGATGGAACAGATAGTGGAGTCGCTTCAAGGAGAAGTGTCGATTTCTCATGGACTGTTGGATCTCATAGGCCAGTGGAGAGATTAAGGCCGAGTGTTTCTCATCACTCATAATCTCAGGAGGAATAGTGGCCATTAGATTCGAATCAACAAGGGTCATTGATCTCACATCCTTAAATTTTGTCGTTTCGGAATTCGAGAAGTGGAGGAATCTATGAATCGAAGTCGAGAGTCATGAACTCTCGATTCGTGAAGTCCCAATAGAACTAGGAACATAAGACCGCGAGTAATGGAGAGTCATTGATCTGTGGTAAGTGGTTTTCGTAGTTTCGGAAATTAGCAAAACGAGTTTTTACATCGCAAAATGCCGATACACGGAAATCTAGGTGCCGAAAAGACTGGGCGCTAGCTCATAGTTAGAGGTCATATCAGAGAAAATTCAAGGAATGAATCAAATTCCCATTGGCATTTTCAGGTTTCGGGGATTGTTGAGTCAAGGGGGCTCACATATGGAATCGTGAAGTCACGAAAGCCGAAACACTCGTTTCGGTAAAGGCTGTGGTCATATCTGCAATCACGAGGGACAGAGTTGGCGCTTAGTTCTTGTTTGCACAGGCGTAACTCATAAGGACCTATGGATGCACACTAGTGTGTGCTAGATATTTCTGGGAGAAATCAAAGAGTCAATTCGACTCAAGGGGAAGATAAGGAATGATCCTAAGACCGGGAGGTCACGCAGAACCTGCTGAGGCAAGGGGTGCTACGTCAATGTGCATGGTTGATTCACTTGTGATGGTACAAGTTGTACTAGTTGTTGGTGTACATGATTGGTTGATGAGATTATTGTGACATGTTATTGGCATAGGTTGTTGGTTACAAATTTTTGTTACAGGTGTTGTTACAGGTTGTTGGTATAGGTATTTATACAAGTTGTTTCTTATAGGTTTTTGATATAGGTATTGCTACAGGTTCTTGGTACAGGTTGTTACAGGTTGATAGTGACATAGTGACAGTGACAGTGGTTCATTTAGTGATAGTGACAGGTTGTCTACATTTGGCACTTATATTTCAGGGAGACAGGATTGGGAAAGGATCAGTGGTTGGAGCCACCTTCCAGTTGCAGCCAGAGAACCAGGGAGTTGGATCTTCCTTTTGGTTGGAGCCTGAGAATTAGGGGGTTGGAGCCAGAGAATTGGGTGGTTTTAGCCACCTTCCAGTTGGAGATGAAGAACACAAGGGGTTGGAGCCAGAGAATTGCAAGTTGGTGCTTCCTTGAATGTAATTCTTAAAGACATATAAGAAAATCATTTTTTGGTTTTCTCCCACATTGTGTTTCCACATAAAATAGTGGTGTACTTTGCATTGTGTTGATGTGTCTGTTATTATTTATTATGCACTGATGGATTTTAATATTATATGATGAAATAACATATTATTGATGAAATGATGAACATTATTGAATAAGTTAAAGGAATATACATTGTGGTTAAAAGGATTAATAAGTGGTATAAATTTCTCATTACTAATTCACCCCCCTCTCAGTAATCCAACAATTGTAAAAGTGATCATCGCTTATTATATAAAAGTGTGTCACTTCATAAGAAACTTATTTGTAAAAGTGAGGTTATTAGAAGGAGGGGTATCACCACATGAACCAACTTCTACTTTCCACATGGATCTTTGTTCATTATTTATTCCTTTTTTCAAAAGGGCATAAATTTCACATCCAAACTCTGTTTTCAATGTTGTTGTTTTTAACAACCTATTTTTTCAACACATTTCCATCCAGACCATTTGTTTCATATTTTAAATCGATATTCTTTGCATATTTAATATGTCTTCTCCCAGTGATATTTTTTTTACTATTACGAACTACTTCCAATGGAAATATGATATGGAGGATTTATTACGAAGAAAAAGATTGTACCATATTACCTTGGGAAAAGAACAAGAACCCATTGATGATGAAAAGTATGCTAAATGGATTAATAGGAATGATGAATCCCTTGGAATAATCAGAATATCAACCTCTCTTTATTTAATGTTTCACCTTAAAGAAATTAATGCCTAAAAAAAAAGCTTGGCAAAAACTTGAAGTTGTGTTTGGTAAACACAATATTATTCAAAATCACCAGTTGGAGAATTAGTTAATGAATTTAAGTCCAAATTTTTTTCCTGGCATTGAACATTACTTATCTAAGTTCAAAACACTTAGAATTTTGTTTATTGAGTGCCAACTAGATTTGAAGGAAGATCAATGCATATATGCTATTCTTTCCAAGATTGGTAGTGCATATTTTGTTTTTGTATCGATCTTTTATGCAACTACAAAATTTCTATGGAGTGTTTATAAAGAGCCCTCTCTTGAGTTTTTTTGTTATTCTCTAATTCAAGAGCAAGATAATATTGTGCAACTTGGATTGATCATCAGTGTAGGTACATCCAACAAAGCATTAGTGGCCCAATAGAAAGATGTTAGGATATTTAGACACTTAAAATTTAGTTAAGATCAACTTGGTCTAATGTGTCGTTAGGTAAAAGTCTGTTTCTTTAGTATGCATTTGTATTTAGGTAATCCAATGGTCATGATATGTTTCCTGTTAGAAATAAAGGGATGTGCTCATTTCACCATAGAAAATATAACAATATTCTCACCCAACCATAGGTAGAAAGGCCACCCCCAAGCACCTTAACCTTGAAAAAAAAAAATTATGTAAGCAATCCAATAGGCAACCAAGGTAGAACACCTTTTTCCAAGGCTAGAGAACCAAGAAATAATAACCAAAGACCAAGCAGAAATTCCAAACCATAACCAAGAGAAATTCCAAACCAAAACCAAAGCGTCAGTTGCAACAACTGCAACTGTACTCTCTCTCCAAACTTGTGCACCACTGATCTTATGCACTTGTGAGTGTGTATATGACAAATGAGATCTAGTGCCCTCTTATTTATAGTCCTCCAAGTGAAATAATTGGGTCGACTTCTACTTCTGGAGAATAATAAATCAATATTATTTATTCTCTTGAGACGACTTGTCTTTTAGGGTTTCTCTTGCTTCCCAGAATAATCTAGTCTTATAAAAGGTTACACGTGGAGGTTAATACCTCCTGCAACTTCCATAATATAAACACTCCCTCCTAGATAGAGAGTTATTAAAGATAATGATCTTGAGCAAAAAAATACCTTTCAATCGGTAGCATCGTCATAGCCACACATGCTATCTCATGATCACGTAAATCAACTCACGAGCAACATCATCACTATCAGTATCATTTGATAGCATTAACTACATTATCTCTCGAAACAATACTCCATATGAGTAATCGGGCATGATGTTGAATAAGCCACTCACTCCACAAAGTGATACAAGAACCATTCTTCTAATCTGGACAAATTTCCTAGAAGAATAATTGTTCCAACAGATGCCGAAAGCCACACCATGGGCTACAAGGATGATTCTTCTAATTCGGACATACTTCCTAGAACAATTGTTGGAGAAATTTCTATTTTCGGCACACTAGTTCAGTGGGAGTTAACTAACTAGTTCTATTTTAGACTTTCTAATTTTAGACCATCACTATTATGCATATTCCTAAGATAGGATGTCATTGCTATATGAGTGAATATCAATCACTCATTGAAAAAATCATAATATACATTGATTCTCATTATTCATATTATATCTCTCTGCCCTTTCTTGATAATCTTTGTTTGTGTATGCTTTATCTAGGTCTCTTGTGCATGTTTCCATGAATTACTGACATGGTATCAAAGTTGAGCTTCTTGGAGCAACCCAGACAAGCTAGAGAAGAGAGAAAGAGGATTTAATTATTGATTAAACCTATTTTATCCCATCGTCACAACCTATCCCTATTGAAAGGTGTGAAAATTGGAATCGAGGAAGTCTATCCAATACTATGGTGCGACGGTCACACTCACACTTAAGAAAAAAATGGTTTTTAGGAATCATCGCAGCCTATACATAGCCAAGGTGTGACATTGTCGCACTGTATTCTTCAACAGGGTGTGACGATTCATATTTTCACAATATTCGAACTTTATTCTTCTCTAGGGTGTGACGATTAAACATAGTCACACTGTATCCTTCTTTAGGGTGTAACAATTCAGTCTGCCCTCTAGAAAATAGTTTTTTGTAGTAAAATAGCCATATCTCGAAATCCACGATCTGGGTCGGGCTGAAATTTTGACCAAAGGCGTATAACATAGGGATGCACATTCTTAACAAAAATATCAAAAACCCACAACATATGGTATGATATATAGTTGTTTTATAATATCTATAGCTTCCATAGAACCGTCTGTCATATCTTGGAATCCACGATCTGGATTTTCAGGATCTTTTTAGAATCAATAGCAGTGATGGAGATTATGCAACTTCTTCAATCAAGTCTATTGAAAATAATCACACCTTACAAATATTTTGAATGGAATCTGAAGGCTGCACTCCAAATCAAAAGAAAAGGACTGTATAATTTGACGATGGTGACAGAAACAGAACCTACATCAACGCTTGAGAAGACCATATGGGTGAACCGTAAGTATCAGGCCACATGACTACTTCTTGAGTTAATCTCCACTGATTTAGGGTTTCATGTTTCCACATCCAAGACTCCAAATGAGATCTAGAACACCTTGCAAGGACTCTTTGGAAAGTAGGATGATATGTAAGGTCATATGCTTGATGTAAATTTGAATACCTTAGACCCTAAAAGTTTTGATAATATACATGATTTTTTTACTAAATTTAAATATTTGATATTGAGCTTGGGTGAATGTGGAATTGATAAGTCTACACAATAGAAACAATTTATTCTAAAAATATTGGCCAATATAGGACCAGAGGACATTGTATATGTCTCCAATTTCTAGTTTGGCAGATGTAGTTTTAGAACAAATTAAAAAATTCCTACGATGGCTCGGTTCATTGAGTCTCTCACACAAGAGTAGACAAAAATCATACAGATGAACCTCATGAAATATCCCAAAGAACATGCACTCACCATGCATGATGGAAAAGGATCATCCAAACAGAACGGGAAGGAGAAAACAAATGAGGAGTGATATTCCAAACCCTTTAACGATTATTCAAGTTACAAAGACACTTTAGATTCCAAGAAGAAGAAGAAGGGAAAGTACTGCACTTACTGCAATAAACCGAATCATGAATAATCCACATAAATGAAGAAACAGATCAATCTTATGGAGTAGGTACTTCAATAGAAGAACCTTGGAAACTTCATTCCATATGTGATCCAGGTGGATATCGGTGGCCAACCACCTTTTACAACTCACTCAAAACAATTTTGTGGCAATTTTGGCAATTTACTATTTTTAGCAGTTTTTAACTTCCGAGACCATTTTCAGGGCCTAAATGAAGGTTTTTCGATATCGAGATTATCAATGATAGATGAATGCTTTGATTGAGCCCCCAAAATTAATCTCCTCTACCATACCTTACCAACGAGTTATCGTGTGCCCCAAATAGAGATAGTATGCCAAAGTTACGCCCCCGAGAAGTTGATACACCAAACTACCCAAAATAGGGTCCACAAAACTGTTGGATTTTCATCTTCCAGGGTTAGGGTTTTGGATTTTATTTATGATAAAAAGGCCCTTGGAGCCTCATTGTAAAATCATCTTCTTGTGAATTCGAGTAGCCATCACATCTCTTCTCAGAGATAAGCTGCCACCATTCTAGCAAGTCTTTCACTCTCTATTTTTACAATCTTTGTACATTTTCACTCATTAATAGAAAATCGTGTATTATTGTATCTTTGTGTTTATGGTTGCATCTCTGATACATTTTTGTTATTTTATTGGATATATGAGATATCTTTCTACATTTCTTTATTACATCTCTGCTCTCATTTTGTGCTGAAAATAGTCTGGATAAGTGGTATAAGAGCAGGTTGCTCTTGATCATTTTTTCAATGCATGTCCCTGACGAGGTCGGAGTATAGAAAGTTGGGTCTCGAGGTTGTCTCTCTTGAATACAATCACTCTCACACGCTCAAGAAACCCTTCATGGCAGAATAGAATAAAAATAACAGAGCAAACAATTCTATCAATCTGTTTCTTGAGCAAGCTCTCACGAGACAGAGGGACAAAATGATGGAGAAGTTTTCCCACATCCTTCAATGCCTGTTGATAGAAACAGGCACATCCTCATCAAATAGACACTTTGGAGCCACCTCTCCTTTCAAGGTACAAGTTAATTTTGGTATTCATGTATTTGAAGATCAAATAGATGCAGATGCCCTAGACAAATGGTTTAATCTACTAGAAAGTTATTTCTTTGTTCATTATTTTTCTGACAGGGAAACGATCACCTTCACACTCCTTAAAGCTCTCCCCCATGTCAAACATTGGTGGGAAAATTATTGGGAGAAACATTCCACAAAAGAGTCTGGAATATATGGGGTCGATCCCACTTGGGATTTTTTTGTGGATGCGGTAAAGGAATAGTATTACCCTGTTGGAAACTATGAGGACCAATATATGAAATGGACCACACTATGGCAAGAGAGGGGCCAAGAAGTTCAAGAGTTCACAAATACCTTTCATACATTGTGCACCAATTTGGGTATCAAAGACTTTGAATGGCATTTGGTTCTAAACTACCATGGGGCTCTACAAAGATACATCCTAACTGAATTGGATTTTTTGGACATCTTATCACTCGATGATTCTTATCGATATGATGTTAAAATTGAGTAGAAATTTAAGCTCCAGAAAAAATGGGAGTTCGGGTCTACAAATCTGCAACAACCAAAGTATGATAAAGACATCCCTAAGAAAAAGTCTCCCAAAAACCAGTCTAAGCCACAGGAAAAGAAGGGTCACGGGAAGATAAAGAAGGACACTGGAAAATGGTGAAATTTCCAAAAACTCCCCTGGAACAACATCAAAGAATGTTGCTCAAAACAGTCATTTGTGGCTGAGATCAAAGACAAGGAGCCGAACCTTGATTCAGAATCTAATTCTGAAAAATACCGGTAAAATATAGATCATCGATGCAGACCCCAATGCTATTGTTGTGACCACAACAATTCAACCAAAATAACCAATAGATCCTAAAGAGGGGGAGCACCTTTGTCATTAACATATGTGGGTGAAGGGGACCCCGCTACATTTTATTATTGATAGTGGAAGCCGAAAGAACCTCATCTTAGAAGAGGTCATTAAATAGTTGGGATTGTCGACAACACCACACCTTCATCCATACAAAATCAGGTGGCTTCGCTACAGACAATATCTTCATGTCATCCAACAGTGTTGATTGTCATACAACATCCATTCCTTCAAGGATAAGGTATTATGTGATGTTTCCTCACTAGATGTATGTGATGTTCTCTTGGGCCAGCCATATATGTGGAAATGCCATGTTGTTTATGAGTATCAACCCCATAGTGTCATTGTTTCTCTAGGAGTTCATCTCTACATAATACCAAAGATAGTTCTGAATATTGTTCCACCTAAACAGTTCCGCAAGGTAGTATCTCATACTAAAAAATTTAGCTTCTTCACAATCTGTTCAAAAGGGGAATATAAGGATACTACAAACACTACAACCTCAGCCCAAGCACCTTCTGTCCAATAGAAGAAAGTTGAAAATATTGCAGAAAAATGAAAAGATTCCTTATGCACATAGACATATCATGTATCCGGACTAGTTAAAAAGGTCCAACCCTTCCAGCCATAGGTTCATGACAACCTTCAAAAAGCTAGGCAATGTAACTTCTCCAACAAGGCAAGCAGCTCATCAAGATGTAGATTCAACAAACTCTTTTCCCTCTCCCCCAAGAACTCAATGCAATGGATAAAATTTCTTCCTAAGGAGGGAGGATTTCTCCAGGTGGATATAAGTGGCCACCCACCTTTTCCAACTCTCTCAAAATAGTTTTCTGGCAATTTACTATTTTTAGCAGTTTTTAACTTCTGGGGCCATTTTGAGGGCCTAAATGAAGATTTTTTGGGATCAGGATTCTAACTGATATTTGAAGCCTCTGATTGATCCCCCAAAATGAATCTCCTCAAATATACCTTTCCAATGATCTATCTTGCACCCAAAACAAAGATTGTATTCCAAAGTTATGCCCCCGAGAAGTTGATACACCAAACTACCCAAAATGGGGTCCACAAAATTGTTGGCTTTTCATCTTCCAGAGTTAGGGTTTTGTATTTTCTTTATGATAAAAAGGCCTTTGGAGCCTCATTGTAAAATCATATTCTTGTGAATGTGAGTAGCCATCACATCTCATCTCAGAGATAAACTGCCAACATTCTAGCAAGTCTTTCACTCTGTTTTTTTACAGTCTTTGTACATTTTCTCTCATTAATAGAAAATTTTGTATTACTGTATCTTTGTGTTTATGGTTGCATATATGATACATTTTTCTTATGTTATTGGATATCTGAGATATCTTTGTACATTTCTTTATTATATCTCCGATCTCATTTCATGCCAAAAATAATCTAGATCAAGAGGGAGTCAAGAAGTAGAAGGAAGAAGATCATGCTCCTAAGAAAGGTAATCATCATTCTCTTGTTGCAATTAATTCCTCATATGGTTCATGGATTATAGATTCTGGTGCATCCCATCATATCACAGGAAAAGAGGAAGTTTTATCTTCTTTGATTCCATGCTCAAGACCCCCTATTCTCATGGGGGATGATACTCCAGTAGCAGTAGTAGGAGAAGGGAGAGTGCAACTCTACAATGGAAGTTTTGAGAATGTTTTACATGTTCCAAAGATTTCTATGAATATGCTCTCAGTTTATCAGATCACTCAGAAAGGTAAAAAGGTTGAATTTAGATCAGATTTAGTTTTAGTAATTGACATGCATGACAATTCCATCATTGCAATTAGTGAGGTCGATCACAAGTCAAGGTTGTAAATATTCACTAAGTTTTTTGATGATGACATCTCTTTTCTACTTACACATAAGGAGAGTACTTTGCATGCACCTCCAGTGCAACATGCATATACTCTTGTGCTTCCAGCAGTTTCAGACATCAGAGATGATCCCATACACTCAAATTATGTACATGGAAAAAAGAAGGTAGTACAACCATATAAGAAACCAGTGCTCAAGCTTCAGCAAATTCCCAAGAAGGCACAATTCACACTATGGGCAGCAAGTATCCTTGAAGGGAATCCATTGGATTCGAGGAGGACTCGATCTAAGCATGAGGAGCCTTCTCATGTACTTTTAGACTCAGAACCTGTGATGCCTGTGCATTGCTATATGGTTCAATATTATGATCTGCAACTCTACAGTGAGTGTGTTTGCAATCCATTATGGAAAGTAGCCATGCAAAAGGATTATGACTCACCCCTAAAGAATCAGACCTGGCATCTGGTTCCACTTCCACCAGAAAGGAATATTTTCAGGTGCATATGGCTCCATAGGATCAAGAGGTATAAGGCTAGACAAGTTTCCAAATGAATTCATTAGATCCATAAATATTTCTACATCTTCACGAAGACTTTTAGTGAGTAGAAGTTTTAGAATTTGCAGGATCGTCTTGCAGTGAAGAACATAGTATCCTAGCAGTTTCCTTTTCTTCTTTTGATGCATTTTCATTTGAGGGGGGG
>ML785907.1:279123-427414 GCA_009831015.1 Picea engelmannii | reverse complement strand
TTCCCTCTTTCCTCATTTTTATTTAGTGTTCAATAGTTGCATTGTACATCAATACCTAATATGGCCTATTAGCCAGTACACATTTTTTACTATGTAGTGATGTTCAAGGGGGGTGTTGGAGAAATTTCTATTTTCGACACACTAGTTCAGTGGTCGTTAACTGACTAGTTCTATTTTAGACATTATAATTTTAGACCATCACTAGTATGCATGCATTCCTAAGATAGGATGTCATTTCCTATATGAGTGAATACGACTCAATCATTGAACAGATCATAATATACATTGATTTTCATTCTTAATATTGTATGTCTCTTCTTTTTATTGATAAGCTTTGTTTGTGTATTCTTTAGCTAGGTCTCTTATGCATGTTTCCATGAAACACTAACAAGAATGACTATCCTGGACCATTCTCCATAGGGAGAATGTCTATCCACCAATAATATTTCTACTTGGACCATCCTCCATAGGAAGGATGTCTGTCCACCAACAATATTTCCTTTCTGGACCATTCTCTTCCTGGAGAATGTTTGTTTATCAACATAATGACTATCCACATAGTTGGAAATCATCTCCAACACTAGTGATGGTATCCATGGAAATCAAAATAGTTCCATCCAATAGAACACAACTGTGTCTATCCATAGTAGTACACAACTACTACCTAGTGGTACACAACCACCCCTAGTACCACATGACTACTAACCAGTGACACACACTCACTACCAGTGGATCACATCCACTACAATAGCACACAACTAATATTCAGAGAAATATATTCTCCACAACAATCATATCATATGATATCAACAATATAAGGATAGAAATTGAGTCATTTGGTTCATTCTTCCACTCACATCTGTGATATATGGAAGAGCATCTTCCCTCAGAAAGTAAAATATCAGCCATGGGTTATCTGGATTATTCTTCCCAAGAATGGAAGAATAATGTTGGTCTAAATGAACTGCTCTTCCCTACTACCTGCATTTCTAACCCAGGGTTCATATATTTAAGGGTACCAACAAATCCTAAAACTATCGGACCTTCTGATAAACTAGAAGGCAATGCAGTACACAGAATGCACTGTGCAGTCTCAGCTGAGATATATTTAAATGGGTGGATACAAGACTCGGGTGTTTATAGCCTAGGGTTGAGTATGAGATATGGGATCTGTATTCTAAGACATTTATTATAACTTGTGTTACGAACTACTATTATTCTCATTTATATTTTAACCTTCATGGAATTTTTTCTTGATATCCCAACATCAATTAACCAAACAATATAATAACTCATTCATTCATTACACACATCGTTTAACTACTAAAAATATGACAAAGATATGCATGCATTCATCACATTACATAGGTATTACCGTGTTTCACCTCCTCCTGGGCTACGTCCAAAAATATTTGGATCTTCAATCTCCTATTATGGTAGTTCTGCAATTATCACACCACAGGCTTACGACTCTTCTCAGATGGGTAAGATCTATATGAGGCGAACTAGATCACACCAAGATCCTCGGCCTGTGATCTAATCCTCAAGATATACCTTCTCTCCTCCGCTCTAGTTCAATTTCTTTACAAAAGTAGTTTATCTAACAAAAACCATTACATACCATCTCCACCTCTACAAAGGTAGTGAATCGAACCTAACTAAACCTTCCTATGATACCTATGTATCTATATTTATATCTATCGGGATCTTCAACCATTTACACAAAACCTTACAAAAACCCTAAACCTATTGTCTTTAGGTCTTCCTTCTCTACATGCTTTCTTGGCTTCCTTCCAGTTGTCGCCTCCTTCTTGCATGTGTGCATCTTGTGCTTCTTAACAATTTTCACTTTCCTCCTGCACACTTTCTTTCCCATGATTTATCTTCCAGTTGTCATTATTCTTTTTGCACGCGTTCTTTCCCACTTTGGCCTACTGCCAATAGGCCCCCAACACTGACATGTGACTCGTCCCGAGTCACCTAATATCTTTCTGAGCTGCCTCAATCTCCTCGGTGATCCTCTGGAACTTTTCCCTCAGCTCTGCTGCTTTTATCAGTGCTTGCGCGGTCTTCTCCTTAATGGTATCCACTACCTGAACTGCCACTTCATCACTCAATAATATTTCACATTATGTCTGTGTCTGTGCCATATGTGTTCTAGATGCTTTTTCCTGTGCAAGTACTTCTTCTACCCATTCCTATAATGGTTCTATTTGAGCCCAATGCTCCTATTTTTGTGTTTTCACAGTGATAAGTTTTGCATTCATCTTCTTCAGCTCTTGCATCCCCTTGACGCGTTCTGGGATTGGTATGGTATTTTTCCTCTATTTAAGTTCTTGGATAGCTGCATTGATCCTTTCCTCTTCCTTGTCCCAGTGTTGAACCTGTGGATCCTCCTCCAGTCTTTTCCAAAGTTGTGTTTCTTTGTCGAGCAAGTCAGATGTTGTGCTAACCTGTTTCTCCATCTCATGTATTTGCGTTCTCATTGCCTACCTAATTTGCTCCTTTACTATCGGTGGAGTCATTTTTGTTAGCGGTTCTTGGAGATCCTCGATCTCCCTCTGGTATCAAGAAATTGCCTATGCAATCTGGTCGATCTTTTCTGCGACTGAGAGCTCATTTCCTTGCACAGTGCTTGGAAGTTTTCCAAAAATTTCTCCCACTCTGTGTTCCAATTCATTCCTGTGTTCTGTCTCCTTCTCATTTTTGGTTTTGGCCTGCTCACAATATTTTTCCAACGTTTCCCACTTCTTTGTTTATTTATGTAGCTTGACTAAGTTTTTATGTGCCCGAGACTACATCTCGCGGTCGACGCTGACCTACAATTTGTACAGTGTCTATCCCACGATTTCATCCATTCGTAGCATGCCCGGTTTTATGTAGACTATTGCGTGTGCATGTGGCATTGGAAGGACTGGGTATCATTCTTCTACCTCCACTCTTTCATTGGTTTGTGTTGTCGACGACTCTATGCCTCTGCTGCTAATCACTCTCTGGGCCTCCCAGAGTGCTCTGAGGAGCTGTCCCATTTCTGCCAGCTCTTTTTGCAGATTATCCCTATGATGTGCTATGTGATCGAAGTCTTCTGATAGACAATCTTGGACCATTCTTGCGATCATTTCTCCATCGTCCTATGTGCTCGAGTAGTCCAGTGAAGCTCGTTGCACCTTTGATTTATTGTGCATGCTTGCTTCCTGTACATCTAGTCTCTTAGTTCCCCCTGGTTCCTTTGTGATGGGATTTTGTTAGGATCCTAACCCGCACATAGGTAGATCAATATATTTGCATGTAATAAAGGTCAATATTAATAAGGCCTTTCAATAAAATAGAATAAGGCAGATGTAAGAAGACCTAATAGAAGCTTCCACTTCTAGAAGGATCTTCCTCTAGATGTTTCTCTTGATGTACATATTTTGTATAAATAAGGGTCGATGGTATGAAAACCCTAGCTAGGAGATTATTGTAACAGAGCACTGCTCGACTGGAGGTTGCCCCCTCGAAGAGGCCCGTGAACATTGCTTTTTGAATCAAAGTGTTATTTCTATTGTTATTCTTATATCATTTATGTGTTATTGTGGAGATTATGTTGGTTATATTACTGTTATTCTGCCATTTCTAGCATTTTATTTATGTTCTTCATACTCTTTATATCTGGTATATTACAAGTGGTATCAGAACAATTTCCTTGGCATAAATTGTGGGAATTTTTTTTCTTCAGGGTAGAGACGTATTCTGGTGTCTTTAAGCCACAGAGATTTGTCGTTACGCACATAAAACCGTGGTTGAGGGATTCATACATGCAGGAAATCCAAGTGGTTCTTAATCGCACATCTGTTGGCCACCCTTGTAACCCCTGTTGGTACCTCTTTGAGTGGTAGCTCATCAGACAACACCTATGTACGGATTGACCTAGATTTCCTGAAGCCCTCTTTAGAAAAACCGATCGGCTACCTCACTTCTATAGTGCCACCGAGAACAACACTCGGAAAGATACTCTCCAGTACCTGCGTAGTCGGGTAGTACGGCTAAGGGTACGGTCTATCCTCCTTAGTTAGTGCCCTAAGATATTGGGCCGAGTACTACTGTTGGACCCTGCATGTATATCAGAGAGCTATAGCACAGGACAAACCCTTGTCTGTAGAACCCTTGAATACCTAACCCTTGGGGGACAAAAACATAAAAAAATTAAAATAGATAAGATCTATTGTCATGCAACTGTGTTTAGGTTGCCAAGAAAATACACATTTCTTTCTGGTTAAGCATTTGGGGATTTCATCGCTAAAGTATTCTTCAGACTGGAGTATAACTCCATAGGTGTAAAAAAAAAATGGTCTGGAAATGTTTTCACCATTATTTTAGACCTATTCCATTGGATTCATCTCTTCTCCCTTATCACATTCATCCATATCATTTTTGGGAAAAAATTTTGACCCTGCCCGCTCCTTTTCAGTTCACCCATTGTCATGGCCCATACCCGTAGCCAAGACCTAGAAGCTTGCTTCAACTCCTTGCAATCTAATTTCCTTGAGACCCAAAAAGAAGTGAAATAACCCAGTGCTACTGTTCCCTCCATTGATACATCCATCAATACAACCATAAATACAACCATGTATTCCTCAATGGAGGAAGTCAAACAAGAACTGACCACCCAGATTGAATCTGTCTTTGCATCACTCTGCACCAAACTGAAGATCCCTACAGATGACCCTTTCTCTGACGCACCTCCAAATATTGAAGGTGAACATTCCTCCCATTCCCATACCTTTAAGCCCCATCACTTTCAACGTGACCTACGCCTTCCATAGGTGGATGTGACCAAATTTGATGGCTCAGACCCCACTGGTTGGGTAACCCAAATGGAAAATTATTCCTCTTTATACGACATTACAAATGACTTGGCCAAACTCTGGTATGGTGTTCTCCATCTATATCAAGAAAGTTGGCAATGGTGGAAATGGATAAAAACTTCCTGTCAAGGGTATATTGATTGGACCCAATTTGTGACTAAGCTTTATGAACGCTTTGACATCCATTTGGGTCATTTGACAAAGTTGAAACAATCAAGAACAGTAGAAGACTTCATAGCTGCCTTTGAGTGCCTATCTTTTCAAACAAAGGGCATGACTGATGCTTTCTTTTGAGAGTGTTTTATCAGTGGCCTCAAGGATGAGATTCGGGCCCATGTCCTCATGGATCGACCCTCGAGTTGGGTGGAGGCTAATAAAAGAGCTAAAGAAGCACAACAGGTTGTATCCTCTCAAAACTGAAAACCCTCCTTTATCCCTCGCCCTAAACCCGTAAATCCCACTACTCCCTCCGCCCCATTAAAGATCCAAAAATTGACCATCGTTGAATGCCAACTCAAAGGCCTTTGTTATAATTGTGATGACAAATATTCTCCGAGCCACAAGTGTAAGGAACAAAAGATTTTTATGGCCATCTCTGAGCATATTTTGGAAGAGGATGTTGAAACTCCCCTTGTATTTAAAGTCACCTGAAATCACTAACATAACCCCTCCCTTAGACCCTCTCTAAGTGGAACCAATCATTTCCCTCAATGCTCTCACTGGCTTCTCTGCTCCCCAAACCCTCAAGTTAATCGGTTACATCAAGCATCGGAAGGTCATCATTCTGGTTGATAGTGGAAGCACCCATAATTTTATTCATCACCGCATTGCCCAAGAAACTCATTTCTACATCCATGCCGTCAACAATTTCCAAATCATCATTGCCAATCGTGGTTCCATGAAATGTGGAGGGCACTGTGAAAATGCGTGTCTCCAAATCGGTGACTACCACCTAAAATCCCATATGTTTTCTATCAACATGGGTGGTTGTGACATTGTGTTGGGTGAAGACTGGCTAAGAACTATGGGTTCCATTCTCATGGATTTTAAGGCATTAACCATGCAATTTGACAAGGAATGCCACCAATATAAATTCCAAGGCATCACTGCTGGTTCACCTAAGGTCATTAGTTCCCATCGCATAGAAAAGCTACTAAAAAAGGGTCATTCTGGTGTCATTTCCCAACTCCATGCCATACAAGTAATAGAGACACCCCCGGTGCCGCAAGACCTCCAAGCCCTCCTTTCTAAACATCAAATGGTATTTTCCACTCCCCAACGACTCCCTCCTTCCCGCGGTGTTCATGATCATTCCATTCCCCTTGTACCCGGAAGCCTTCCTCCCAATATTCGTCCATATCGCCACCCCTTCTCACAAAAAAATGAAATTGAGAAAATGGTCCAGGAACTCCTTAATGTACGCATTATCTGCCCTAGTACAAGCCCTTACTCTTCTCCTGTAGTCATGGTCCTAAAGAAAGAAGGTTCTTGGAGGATGTGTCCTGACTTCCGTGCCCTCAATAAATTGACCATTAAAGAAAATTTTCCCATTCCTGTCATTGATGACCTCCTAGATGAATTGAGTGGCGCCCAATTCTTTACTAAAATTGATCTTTGCTTGGGCTATCACCAGATACATATGAAGGAGGTAGACATTCCCAAGATGGCCTTTCGAACTCATGAGGGCCACTATGAGTTTTTGGTCATGCCCTTTGGCTTTTGTAATGCCCCCTCCACCTTCCAAAGCCTCATGAATCATGTCTTTCGTCCCTTTCTCTGTCATTTCTTCTTAGCTTTCTTTGATGATATCCTCATCTATAGAAAACCTAGAAAGACCATCTTACTCATGTGGATCAAGTTCTCCATCTACTCTCTTAGCACCAACTTTTCCTGAAACTGTCTAAATGTGCTTTTGGTGCCTCAGAAGTAGAATACATGGGTCATCTGGTTGGCAAGGATGGCGTCAGGGTGGATCCGAAAAAGATTGAAGCTATGCAAGACTAGCCACACCCAAAGACTCTCAAAAGCTTGCATTGATTTCTAGGCTTAACAGGGTATTATCGCAAGTTTGTTAAGAATTATGGAAATATTGCAGGACCTCTCACTGCTCTCCTCAAAAAGAACTCTTTCACTTGGACTCTAGCCACTGCTCAAGCTTTTCAAACCTTGAATACAGCCATGTGCACCACTCTGGTTCTGGCCCTTCCTGATTTCACAAAGACCTTTGTGTTGGAATGTGATGCCTCAGGGAAAGGAATCGGTGTTGTCCTTATGCAAGAGGGTCGACCCTTGGCCTTCACCAGCAAGAAACTATATGAAAGGAATCTAGGCAAACCCATTTATGAAAAGGAAATGTTGGCTATTCTGGATGTCGTTGATATGTGGCACCCTTATCTCTTGGGGCAACGTTTCCAAATTAAGACAGACCATCAAAGCCTCAAGTACTTTTTGGAACAATGCATTTCCTCCCTGGAGCAACAAAAATGGGTGACTAAGCTCTTTGGATATGATTATGAGATCATTTACAAGAAGGGAAAAGACAATGTGGTGGCAGATGCACTATCCCGAAAATATGAAGAAGAAGGATCCCTTTTTTCTCTTTCCTTCATTGTACCATATTTTCTCCAAGTTGTGTGCCAAGAATGGCTACAAGATCCCAAAAGTTCACATCTGATCCAACAATTGCAGACCAATGCTCCAACTCCCCCATGGTACTCTTGGCTCTAGGATGAGCTTTGATACAAAGGCCATTTTTATTTAAGCAAACAATCAAAGCTTAAATCCATGGTACTTAATGAGCTTCATGCTACACCCACAACAGGGCACTCCGGGTTCACCAAAACCTATGACAGGGTCAAACGTTATTTTGTCAGGGATGGTATGAAATAGGACATCTGTAACTTTGTCCCTGAATGTGAGGTGTGTCATTGCAACAAGGGAGAAACAGTCAAATCTCTAGGAACACTACAACCGCTTCCGATTCCACCTGCTATTTGGAAGGATATCTCTATGGACTTTATTATCGTCTTACCCAAATCGGGAAATAAATCAGTCATAATGGTGGTTGTGGATCGCCTTTCCAAGTATGCTCATTTTTTCGCTCTTCAACACCCATTTACGACATCCACGGTATCTCAAATTTTCATGGACTAGGTCTTCAAGCTTCATGGCATGCTGCACTCTATTGTTTCTGATTGTGACCCAACTTTCACAAGCATATTTTGGCAAGAACTGTTTAAGCTATAGGGCACCCAATTGCATATCAGCACAGCTTATCATCCCCAAACTGATGGTCAAATGGAAGTTGTCAACAAGTGTTTGGAAACATATCTGAGGTGTTTTTCCTCTGAAAAGAAAAATCAGTGGGCTCAATGGTTACCCCTAGCTGAATGGTGGTACAAAGCTTCCACCATACAGCTACACTCATGACTCCTTTTGAAGCAGTATATGGATAGAAGCCACCTTCAGTTCTCTCATACTTACTGGGTACCTCGAAGGTCCAGGTGGTTGAACAAACACTTACAGTTCGAGAGGATATTCTTTGTACCCTTAAAGAGAACTTGGCCATGGCACAGAATCACATGAAGCAACAAGCAGATCAAGGTCGCTCTAAACATCAATTTGCAGAAGGGGATCAGGTGTTTCTGCGATTGCAACCATACAAGCAAACTTCCCTCAAGGCCAAGAATTTTCAGAAGCTAGCACCCAAATTTTATGGTCCTTACACAGTTCTCAAGCATGTGGGACAAGTCACCTATCAGTTAGCTCTGTCGAAGCTACATCTTGTTTTTCATGTTTCATGCTTAAAGAAGGTGATTGGAACTAGCTTCCAAATTCAAACCAACCTTCGTGAGTTAGCTGAAGAAGGATCTATTTGGCTACAACCAGAAGCAGTTTTGGACCAGCGTGAGCATCGCCTACGTCAGAGAACCATCAAGGAAGTGTTGGTCCAGTGGAAAGATACAACTCCAGCAGATGCCACTTGGGAACCAGCTACAATTCTGCAGCAGTTTCCACATCTCAAGCCTTGAGGACAAGGTTGTTTTTAATGGGGCGGACATGTTAGGGTCCTAACCCGCACATAGGTAGATCAATAAATTCATATGTAATAAAGGTCAATATTAATGAGGCCTTTCAATAAAATAGAATAAGGTGGATGTAAGAAGACCTAATAGAAGATTTCGCTTCTAGAAGGATCTTCCTTTAGATGCTTCTCTTGATAGACATATTTAGTATAAATAAGGGTCGAGGGTATGAAAACCCTAGCTGGGAGATTATTGTAACAGAGCACTCTCGACTGGAGGTTTCCTCCTCTAAGGGGCCCATGAACATTTCTTTCTGAATCAAAGTGTTATTTCTGTTGTTATTCTTATATCATTTCTGTGTTATTGTGGAGATTATGCTAGTTATATTACTATTATTTTTCCATTTCTAGCATTTTATTTATGTTCTGCATACTTTTTATATCTGGCATATTACATATTTGGGGCGGCATCCTGTGCTCCCTTATCTTGTTTTGGCTGTTCATTGGTCTCTTTCTACCCTTTCTGGGTCCTTATCGGCTTTTCCCCTTCATTTTCTTGAGTCGGCTTGTTTTGGCCCATCCTTGGTTTCTTGGGCACTAGGATTTGTGGAGGTTGTGTTTCCGCCTGCATTGCTTCACCCTCTATGGGTCCTTCCAATACTTCCCTGGGAATGGAAAGGATCCTCCATGCATTAGGCCATTCATTGATGACCATGTCTATATCACCTTCTATGATGCAGTAGCGCATTGATAGCCACTGTTTATCTGGATCCTGCCTTGGTTGTATCCACATGGCTTGACGTGTAGCCCAAAAGTTAGCGTTGTCCCCATATCGCGTGACATCCTTTGGTGTTATTCTCCATGATCGGCTAATATCTTCATGTACGTCCCGTAGGTATGCTTCAAAGATGATTCCATTTTCCCTCTTATGCTTGGCCTGTGGCCCGGATCTTAGTAATAGATATCTCGCTCCCGCTAGCTGTGGTCTAGTAGCAAAAACTACATACTTTGGTTCCCGCCATCCCATGATGACTATGAGGGTGAGTAGCCATGAGTAATGGAATTCTGTACTAAGGTCATACGCATCCTTGCAGTCCACTTGGAACAAATTTAATAGATAAGGCTCTCGACTCACGAAGGTTCTTTCTGCGCACTACGCTGCAACTACGATGACTCCTACTGGTACTTCATCTTTGCAGCATTTTCTTAATAATTTATAGGATAATATCTTTGCACCCAATTGTATCGCTGCATTTTTTATCTTTTTGATTATAATGCCTCTTGTCCCCCTAGAGGTACCATATTTCTTCTTTATTTCCTCTGCTAACGCTTTCTCCTTGGATTTATCATCCAGAATCTGCGCGGGATCCATACCCCGACTGGGTAGTCCTGTTATCTATGTGATAAGCTCAACTATTATGAGGACAGGCCTATCCAGGCATATATCAACTCTGTTCGTTACTGTTAACCACTACTTAACGCATGTTGTCGCATATTGACCTCTACCAAAATGTGGGAGTTTCAACAACCCTAAAATGCTTGTTTTGTCCAGTCCAACTACCCACTGGTGCGGTTGGCTGATCATTTCTCCAAGTTGGTTTACCACTATGTTCTACATAAAACCCTCAATGCAAGTTCTAGGTACCTAGTTTCATTTGACACATCATGGTTGGAATACTTGAGCTTCCCGACATGATATAGTAGTTGTGGCTCTACCTGTACTCCCTCTAGTATGCGGGGTAGCACAATTTCCATTGCCGGTTTCTTGCAAGGTCAACTCGGTATCAAAACTATGTATTCCTGGTGTGGTGGTTGGTATGAAGTTCCAGCAACACCTGGTTTCTCCCCTATGAGCCATTCTAGCCAAGCCAAGGTAGTTCCCATGGTCTCTTCTATTGATTGACCTAGGCTAGATACTTGCAACTCGTCTGGTTTCCCTTCTAATCCTTGATTCTATGTTGTTATGTTACCTTCCACTGCTGGTTCAATGCTTTCTGGTTGCACTTCCTATTGGTTTTCCACTTCCTCGTTCTGAGGTTCCTACGTCGCTGCTGGCGTGTCCTCTTTCATGTCCTCTGTTTTTGGTTGTTGAATCTCTTCCAGTGTTGGT
This sequence comes from Picea engelmannii, assembly GCA_009831015.1. Classification (NCBI taxonomy): domain Eukaryota; kingdom Viridiplantae; phylum Streptophyta; class Pinopsida; order Pinales; family Pinaceae; genus Picea; species Picea engelmannii. Next base: position 416,433 of record ML785907.1, on the reverse strand, counting down.
GTAGAGTTCACCGGTGTTATATCTGAGGAAGGGATATCATAGATATCGATGATCTCCGACTACTGCTGCTCATTTTCTTCTAGCGATCCTTATGACCTAGTTTGAACCCTGGTCAGTATGGCTGTCTGACCTGGTTCGGTGGACTTCAGTGGTTCCATAGTGGTGATTTTCGAACGTTTGTTGAGTTTGAAGGTTTTTGGTGAGCTCTATGGTCTCGCTTTGTTCGCTCGAGCTACTATTGCTCTCTCTCTGTTCTCCTTTCGCCAATAGACTAGTTTCTTTTGTGCTCACGTATTGTATGGGCTTGTCATGAAGCTCATCGAGGATGCTTCCTCCATGATATGATTAATGCACCATAACTGTGGGTTCAATGCATCTACGACAGTTTCGTACTTTCCATTATGCTTTCTTTGCCATTTCCAGTTGGCATGCTTAATTTTATGTTCCATCAGTCCTTGTCATGCCTTAATTCCACTTAGTGTTGTCCTGTCATCCTGCTTTTGCCGAATTTTCGTTTCCCTCTCATTTTTCTTTGGCATGTAGCCATTGTTCTTTCCTTTTCTACATTTGTGTTTCGAGCATGCTTTGTGCTTTTTATTTTTTATTTTTTTACTCTGCAATGGGTGGTCGACTTTCCTTATACAACTTCAGTCGACTCTCGTTGATCATTCCTCTAAGGTCTGCGCCTGGTAAGTCTCTTAATTGTATAGCTCCACAGTTTGTTACAGATTTGACCTCGTATGGCCCTAACTAATTCATTCTCATCTTTCCTAAGTGTTCAAACGATTTTCTTTCATAGAGAAATACTAGATCTCTTTCCTTGAAAGTCTTCTTCTTAATGTGTCGATCGTGCCATGCTTTGTCTCTAGCCTTTTTCACTTGTTGATGGAATCCTGCCAGGATTCGGTCTTCCTCCATTGCTAATAGCTAGTTCAGTATTTCCTATATTGTGTTGCATTCTATCATTTGTGTGATAGCTGCTACGTGAAAGTTGGGTACTAAAAATTCTAATGGCACTACCTCTTTTTGGTCGTAGACTAGTTTGAATGGTGTTCCCCCTGTCAACTTCGTGCATGTCATCCTATACACCCATAATACTACTGGTACTTTGAGGTCCCAGTCATCTATGTTGACATTACAGATCTTTGTCAGTGCATTCTCTAGAATTTTCTTGAAGGCTTCTACTGTGCCATTTACCTGTGGATGATACGGTGTGATTTTCTGGTGGTGGACTTCAAACTTTTTGAGCATCACGCAGATGGTGCTATTGATGAAATGCATGCCTTGGTATCTCATCAAAACTCTTGGGCACCCAAACCTAGTAATTACTTGTTCAAATAAGAAGTGTGCAACTCTCTCTGTGCTGCAATCTTTTACTAGTGTGGCTTCCAACCACCTTGTTAGATATTACGTCGCGATGATGATGTATCTTGCCCCTGTTATTTTGGCTGGTGGGTTAATTGGTCCCACAAATTCTATTGCCCATTTATCAAATGTCTATAATTTCACTTGCAATTGTAACGACATCTCGTCCATTCTGTTGGGTTTGCCTACCCTTTGACAGACATCGCATCCCTGATAGTACTCTTTCGAGTCTCTGTGAATCATTGGCCACCATAATCCTGCGTGGTATCTTTTCCTGCATAGTGTCCTCCTACCAATCCCTCGTGGGATTCTGCTAAAATTCTTAATCGTTCTTTCTCTAACACATACCTTCGTAAAATGCTATCTGTGCCCATTTTATATAGATGTCCTGCAATTAGTTGATATTTGATTGCATGAACTACTTGTTTCTTCTTCTGCGCAGTGGTATAATCTTGTGGTGCGGTACTTATGCTCAAGTACTGGATTATCTATGCGAAGTAGTCATTAGCAATCTGTACGGAGAATAATTGTGCATCTGGAAAATTGTCTTCTAATTTCGTGGGTTCTTCTCCATTTGTGACCCATGATAGGTGGTCGGGTCCTACATTCAGTTTTCCTAGTTTGACTATTACTTCGAAGTCAAATTCTTGAAATAACAGTAACCATCGACAGATTCTCCCCCCCAACACTGGCTTGTTGACGAGGTATTTTAGGGTTGATTGATCTATAAACATCTTAAAATGTTTTCCCAATAGGTAGTGTATGAACTTCTGCAGTGTGTAAACCATAGTTAGGCCTTCTCTTTTCATCGTCTTATAACTTTGTTCTGAGTTGGATAGTTTTCTTCTTGCAAACGCTATCGGGTCATCCAAGTCTCTTGCTCCTGGTCGCGTTAAGATAGATCCAAGTGTTATCATTGATGCATATACATGCACATGTGTTGGCACAGGGGCAGACCCAGGGTTCAATGCTACAACAACACACCAACAAAACCCTAACCACCATCCCTTTCGGCAACACCTACAAAGCAAATTAAGTTTCACCCAACATAAAGGCAGGGGTGGTTGCAGGACTCAAGTGTCTGCAAACTTAGCTGGGACACAGATCTATGATTATAATACTTAATATATCTCTTAACACCATCAACTCCTTAATATGTAATCACTATTCACTTTGCTGATACAATAGAGCTTCACAGTATTCACATCAATTTATAGTATTCAAGCACTTAGCATATACAAATGGATCAGAATGAGCATATCAAGCACTAAACATGACTATCTAGATCAGATATAACATTCTCACATATGATAAGCACAAATCATAAATATATCTATCTAAAAATATCAGAGCACTTAGCATATAACATATGAACACATCAAGACAAAGCACAAAGCACACAACACAGTGTTTATGTGATTCACCCCCACCCTAGGGCTACGTCCACCAACTCTTCTTCTTTATTGTATTCAATCAATCAGTTACAAGCACAGAGCCTAAGAACCCTTACTCAGCACATGACAAAAGATCTGCGCAGCTCGCTAGATCCTTCTTCCTTGCACTACAACACAAAGCCTACTATAGTCTCTCATAGGGACTTGCACTCATCTCTGCAAGTCTTACAGAGGATGCACAAAGCCTTGATCACACAGATTCAACTCTTGGCACTTAGCCTACATCACATAGATGCCAATTTCACTCCTTCTCTATATGGCCAAGACATCTATATATACATACAAAATAGGCCTAAACATGGGTAAACCCATGGGTCGACATCCCAATCCCGTTACATAATCCCAAAAACCCAAAAAGGACCCAAAAGTGGGTGGAGATCCCGTGATCTTTGCTTCGTCTTGTGCTCCTCCTTCGACAGGCTGTCGAAGTCCCAAAATAGGTCAACATGACTAAGAAACTCCCAAAAATTGGTCAAGGGCCAACATGCCCCGAACACTCACCTGTGACTAGTCCCAAGTCACTCCAGTCTGATCAATTCTTCCTTGAACGCCTCGATCTTGGCTCGAGCTTCTTCGACTTGCTTCTTTGTTGTGGCCTCTTGTTCACTGAAATCTTGGATCATTGTGTCATTCACTAGCCCTTCTAGGTGTTGTTCTGCTATGACGACGAGTTCTTCTAGATCTACTCCTTGGCTCTCGACCTTTGTAAACAACAGGCATGCCTTATCTTGCACCGGTTGAAGCTGTTGGGTGACTTCAATCACTTTTCTTTGAAGCATATGGATCTTTTGATGAGTTGTACATTGTTCATGAGACCTCTTCATTATGTATAGAGCAGATAGGGCCTTCAGCTGCGCCTATAGTGTATCTATGTGTTGCTTCGCTTCCTGGAGTTGCGACTCCATCACATGTAACTACGGGTTCTCAGTCAGGTTTTCATATGTTTGAGCGCTCTCGTTACTCAGCTTCTTGCATTCCAAGGAAAGATATTTTAATATATCAAATACACTGCAGGCAGTTGCCTCCCTTTGGTCTCATACATATTGAGGGGTCTCAGGCACAGTGCGGAGCTCCAAGTCGACTATGCACTACTGGAGTTGTTGGATTACATCTTTGAGTTGTGCCACATATTGTGGAACTCATTCTTTGGCCTTTACTTCAATGAATGTCACAGAGAGAAGTGCAATGTGGACCATATCCTGTACCTTGAGTTTCTCTGCGGGCAACTGTTCCTTTTCTTTATGCAGCTGGGATTTTTCTTCATTGAACCTCTCTTGCAGAGTAAGCTTCTAACGTTCAGCAGCACTGCACTGCTCTAAAAGGTATTCATGTGCTTGCGCCAAAGCCTAGGTGGATTGTGTTGTCTCCTCCTATGCTTGGCGAAGGTGAGATTTGACTATATCAGTGATCCGGTGGAGTTGAGCTAGCTCATCTCCTATTTCTGGTGTTCCCGTTGATAGAGGCACAGTAGAAACTGTGCAGCTAGACTGTAGTGCATGTTGCACTTCTTGAAGTTAAACCTTGATCCAAATGAACACCTCCTCCTTCTTAGCTTATTGCTTCTCTACTATCTCCAATGAAGCATCAGTCAGTGCTACAACGATGAAGTCGAAGTCATCTGAGGTGAGGGTGGTCTCAAACTTAGTCCTGGTTGCTTTCGATTTTTTCCTTGAGGAAGGTTTCGGAGGGGAAACCTTCCTTTTCTTCGAGGGGTCCTCCTCGCCTCTAGGTGGTGTGACTTCACCTTTATTCTGTTCCACTTCTTTTCCATTTATCTCCTCATCATCACCTCCTTTCTAAGGTGAGATAGAATCAGTCTTCGTCGAGGTACTGTGGACATCTTGGGCTTCTTCATTTTTCTTGGTCTTTCTCGGTCCAAGTGTATTGTGCGCTTCTTATGGACTGTCGATATTAGATAGCTCCACGGGGTCTACTAGGATGAGGAGGTATGCCGACTATTCCTTGGTGATTTCCTCTAAATCCTCCTCTGTCAACTTGGAGTATGATTGTAGCTGTTGTTTATGCTCATCAACGCGCACTATGATATAGATGAAATGGCAGTCCACGCCAAATTTCATCAATGACCTAAACCTGTGGAGTGTGTTCTGGGTTATACGAGGCTCATATTGGATAGCAGTCTTCAGTTGGGTGTAATAAGTGTGGAAAATAGCATTTGATTTCCACTGCTTGTTCATGTCACTAGAGTACCACAGACTACTGAACTTCGTGGCCAATGGTTCAAAGGGCTCGATGTCCGGGAATGTCACACCCTCCGACATATCCCAGGTGATGAACTCTATTAATATGAGAAACCAACTAAAGTGGAACTCATATCCTTGGCCTTGTGCTTCCCTACACTCTAGTTCTAACTGGTTCACCAAGTACTTCGCCCAATTCATGTGTAGGCCCTCCGCGCACTTCCTTGCGAGGTCGACTACAAATCCACTTACTTGGGTGGGTGGGTTCTTGCGAACTAATTTCCTTGTGATCAGTTGATAGGCTAGGCACACTATGCCACTCTGGATAGAGGCTACCTTATATCCTTGCGTTCCCTTCTCTACATTTCCATAAGTATCCTTTATCCTTTGGGCGAGAGCGTGATCCGTGATCTTTCCGGGGTAGAAATCATGTGGGTCAGAGCCTTGCAATATTAGCCCTGTGATCTGATTGATCAATGTCGTATCCACTATAATGTGGTGGTTCAACCACAAATAACCTCCATGATAGCAAGATAGTATTAATTTGATGCATGCATTCACCTCCTGGTGTCACTTGAATTGCAGAATCTTCATAACATTCAGTAGGGTGGACTACGCGAGGTTCTGGGTCCATGACTGAGGGGTAATCTTTGAGTTCTTTCCTTTTGTTCTCGTCAGATACTTATGGGGGCTGAGCATGCTATAAACCTTCATGTTTTTGAGGTTGAAGTCACTAAACTTCAATGCTGTGAGCTTATCCTGGTCAACATGAACTATGCGCACTTCTTTCAGAAGGTACGTAGTCACCAACGTGTATTCAAAGTCTCTGAGCACACTATATCGATTGATTGTGTCGCTTAGAGGTGGTACATAGGCGGGTAAAATACTCGAAATCAGCTTGGTATTTTTTATATCATCTATGTGCGTCATTTGTTTCTCATCAGCTGGCTAGGATGGTTTGGCTCGAGCAGTGGATGGAAAGGCCTGTAGTCCTCTCATCAAAGATGCTTGTACACCTGTAGAAATTCCTCTCTATGACATGACTCTTTCAGTCATCAAGTCGAGGAGAACTTCTATCATTTATTTTTCAACTACAGTGATCTCGTCGGACATACGCGCTTTGGATTAAAATTATCGGGGTCACGATGGAATTAGACACTACACTGGAATACTAGCAAGGGCACAATGATCACTGTATGCAATTTGTTCAGTCTACGAGCTTCAAATTCTCAGTTAGAAAAAGTGTTCTCCATGCATGGCGCAAAGGGATAAGTAAGAAACTTAGCAACGGTTCATTTGCAATGGTTATGAGCCCCTATTAACTCTTATTCGATCCGTTATGGCACGGTCCAATGGTCTGATGATGAAATTTTATTTATTTTATGTTTGTTCAGAGCAGAAGTCGAACGGATATATCGGCCCCAACAGCTATATTATTTTTCCATGGCGAAGTGCCATGTGTTGTTGTTCTGATATCCCGACGAAGCTCCAATTCTGTGAATTTTCTTTCTGCAAAGATCCCTTTGGAATATTCTGTAACTTATCCCTCTTCTTACTTAGCTTTCTGGCCTTCTTTCCAGTGAGCCTTGTCTCAGTAGTCTCTTTTCCATTTCGATTCTTATCGTCTTTTAACACAGTCACTGCGTGTTGTTGAGATTCTCTCCTAGGATTCAAGGGTAATGCCTTTTCTTTATCTAGATTAAGTATTTCACTCTTTTGTGGGTCTCCTATTGTTCTTGCAGCTTTGACATCAATGTTTCTAGTGACAACTAGCTTCGATCTGTTCTCCTATTCTTCAATCAATTGTGCGATCCTTCTAGCCATGAAATATTTTAGGTCTTGTTTCTTCTACTCCAAATCTTCTTCTTCTTCCTTTCATCTGGCTTGAGCTCTATCAATCCAAGGTTTTCCTATTAGCATGGTAAATGAGACATTGTCTTCAATAAACTTAATAATCTCAAAGTCTTCTTCTATCGAAGTTCCATTAACGTTCATAGGTATCTAAGAGAGTCTCCCACATAAGTTTACCAGCTTTCCTCTGAATAACCCTATTCCTCCTAGTGAAGGGATCATAGCAGGCCTTCCTATAGCCTCCCAATTTCTTTCTGTCATGATATTCACTTGTTTTTCCTCATCTAGAATACAATCAATGTTGAAGTCCCCTATTCTTTCTTCAATGCATTCTTTGTCTTTCAAAATCTCTGATAGTCTAACATGTCGATGGTCATCCAAGGTGTCTCTCATCTGTAGTGATACCTTCTCTAATTCTTTATGGGATTCTGATGTAGTCTTAGTTTTTGGATCTATCTTAGGGTTCTCCTAGTTCAGAGTCATTCTTTCAAGCTTAGCGATCATTCTAGGGAAATCCCGCACTTCATGGTCCATAGCCTTATAACAAAGACAACTAGGTCTTCTTCCAGGGAATTCCTTAGCCAGATGTCCCAGTCTTCTGCAACTATAACAAATGGTTAATCCTCTCTTTATTTTAAATGATCCCCAACCTCTTCTGTACTGTGCGCTAGGATCGTATGAGGTAACCTGTAACAAATTCTTTCTAGGATCCTACATCCATTTTTTAGTCCAAACATATTTTCTATGCATAGGTATAACATATATTTCATGATTCTTATCATATTTATTCATATCAAACCTTCTTTTATCTATTATGCCCTAGATTTCAAGCTAGGACAGATCCTATCAATCATACCTAGATACATACTCTAGAAACAAAAATTTCTACTTATCTTACTTCTACAGATCACAGAGCTTCTAGATCTAAATTTTTTTAACTATTCTTACCTTTATCAGAGCACAAGGATTACATATCTTACCTCTTTTATCCTTACCTTTATTAAAGTGCCAAGCATTTAGATCTTGCCTCTTTCCCTCAGATTTGATCTTCTTTCTTTAGATCGGGTTTCTTTCTTTCAGATCTAACCTTCTTTCTTTAGCACAAAGCTTTATAAGTCAAGTAGAATATTGTGCGCTAGCGCACAGATTTACGCACAAACCTTTCACAGTTTCAGGGTGAATCTTTGCACAAAGCTTCTTCTTTGTCAGTTCCCAGCAATCACAATTTCAGGTCCCAGCAACAGAACCATTTGTTGGCATAGGGGCAGACCCAAGGTTCAATGCTACAACAACGCACCAACAAAACCCTAACTACCGTCCCTTTCGGCAACACTTGTGAAGCAGATGAAGTCTCACCCAAGGTAGAGGCAGGGGTGGTTGTAGGACTCAAGTATCTGCACCCTTAGCTGGGACACATATATGTGATTATAATACTTAATATAGCTCTTAACACCATCAGTTCCTTAATATGTAATCACTATTCACTTCGTTAATACAACAAAGCTTCACAATATTCACATCAATCTATAGTTTTCAAGCACTTAGCATATTAAAATGGATCAAAATGAGAATATCAAGCACTAAACATGACTATCTAGATCATATCTAGCATTCTCACATATGATAAGAACAAAGCATAAATATATCTATCTAAACATATCAGAGCACTTAGCATATAACATATGAACACATCAAGAAAAAGCATAAAGCACACAACACAATCTTTACGCGGTTCACCCCCAGCCTGGGGCTACGTCCACCAACTCTTCTTCTTTATTGTCTTCAATCAATCGGTTACAAGAACATAGCCTAAAAAACATTACTCCGCACAGGACAGAAGATCTGTGTAGCTCGCTAGATCCTTCTTCCTTGAGCTACAGCACAAAGACTTCTACAATCTCTCTTAGGGACTTGCACTCAACTCTACAAGTCTTACACAGGATGCACAAAGCCTTGATAACACAGATTCAACTCTTGGCACTTAGCCTACATCACATAGATGTTGATTTTACTTCTTCTCTATATGGCCTAGACATGTATATATACATACAAAATAGGACTAAACATGAGTAAACCCATGGGCCGACATCCCAATCCCATTACATAATCCCAAAAACACAAAAAGGACCCAAAAGTGGGATGAGATCCCATGATCTCTGCTTCATCTTGCACTCCTCCTTCGAGAGGCTGTCGAAGTCCCAAAATAGGTCAACATGACCAAGAAACTCCCAAATATTGGTTAAGGGCCAACAACATGGAATGTCTTTCCCCAGTTTGGAAATACTAATATTGGTGCAGTGACCATCTTTTCCTCCAGAGTATCCAAATGGTGTTGACACTCATCGTTCTATCGGTACTTTGTATCCTTCCTTATAAATTTTTCGATTGGTGTTGTGATTTGCGCATATCCTTTGATGAATTTCTTGTAGTATCCTGTGTGTCCTAATGTCGCTCGTAGCTGATGGACTATTTTTGGTGCTGGTAAATTAACGATGACTGCGATCTTTGATTGATCAATCAATAGCCCTTGTTTTCATACTATATGGCCCAATAGTATCCCAACCAGTTTTCCAAATATACATTTATTTGTGTTTAGTGATATCTGACACTGTCGGCATCGTTCTAGCTTCAAGCATAACACTTCCACATGGTTTTTCAACAGACTATAGGTTGTCCAGTCATGCAAGTATACTTCGAGAAACTGATGGATGAATTCCTTAAATGTTGTGATAACCACTATGGAGAATATTGCTAGTGCATTCTTCAGTCCAAATGGTATGACTGTATATTGGTAAGATCCCCATTTTGTCGCGAACGTGGTCTTGTATCTGTTCTCCCGTGATATCTTAATCTGATGGTAGCCTGAGAATCCATCGGTGAATGAGTAAGCTTCATGTCCACCCAGATTATCTAGCACTTCATCCATGAACAATGTAGGGAATGGGTCGTGTAGGCATGCATCATTCAAATTCCTCAATTCAATGCATATCCTAATCCCTCTTCCTTGTTTCTTGTCCTTTATGACCATCGGGCTTATCCATTCTAATTCCTCAACTGGTTCGATTATTCCGGCTTCGAGCATCCGATCGATCTCCTCTTTAACATTTTGTGTATATATGGGGTTCAGTCAATATGATCATTGTCTAATCGGTCTCGCTTCAGGTCTGAGAGGTATCTTCATCTCTCCCAGTTCTCCTTCTATACCCTTCATCTCTGTAAATATGGTAGGAAACAAGTCGTTGTATTCATGCAACAACTCTATGATGCTTTTTAATGTTGGTTCAGCCCAGTAGTCACTAATGCTGGCCATTTTGGGATGTTTAGTTGTTTCGATGTTAACTTTCTTTACCCCTATTGGTGCGGAAATAACTTCGGATTCTATGGGTGGTCCCTTCACATCTCTTTCGCCTTCTACTTCTTCAATCTGAATTTCTCTTTGGTCATCTTCGTCTGGTGCTTCCTCCTGTACATGGTAACATGACAGTAGTTCCTTGACTATCTTCTTATGTTGTTGCTTCTCTTCAGTAATAAGTTCTATTTCTGGTTCTTCAATGTATATGACTCCTCTGATCCATTTCAGGGTTGCAACTATGTTGGGGTTCTCATGCTCAAATGAGAAAGTGATGGTAAATTTTTGCTGCAATGTCATCCATGTTGTAGTTCCTTTGCACAATTCCTGATCTGTATACCAGTTCGTTGGTATGCCTTCTAAAGTGTAAATGAAGTGGTGAGGCCATTCCTCTGGTGGTGTCCTTTTCCACATCATTTTTCACTCCTCCAAGTGTTTCGTTGGTGTCCCTAGTCCTTCATATCTTCGTTGTTTGTTGTTTTTATGTTCTACATCGAACCTTATGTGTAGTAACCGCTTACATTGGTACCAGATTGTGATAGTCTCCTTGTGTGCACCCCACCTTCTTACAGGTGTGGACTTGAGTGTTAAATCCAGTGCTAGTAGCCTCTGGTTCTCTAATACTTCATCTTCATATTGTTTCAAGAATGTTTCCAAATCATTTGGTACGTGGAAACTGGGTGGTTCTTTGATTTCTATGCCTATCCACCGTACTGCATAGTCTATTATTGCACATCTTCTCGTGGATACTTCGTGTAGTCTCTACTGTCAGTTTTCTAACACGGTGTCTGAATCTGTTGCACATGAAGTAATTTTTTTCCAACTGAGTACCCCATATGCAATTTGGTTTATGTAATCCTCCTCGAGCACAGTGGTTTTGTACAACTGGTCGATCTCCTCTAAGTCCTAGCAAGTGGGTTCTATGAACCTCTCCCCTTATGATGGGTCTAGTGGTGCTATGACCCTATAATCTTAGAATTCAAATTTCATTTTCCTTGTCTTCAAGTTAATTATGGTTTGGTTGTCAAATGTCGAGTCTAGACCGAGTAGTATTGGGTACGTTGTTGTGTCATCTACTATTTCGATGACTTCAAATTATTCTTTACTGTGCACTCCATCAAGATCTACTGTTACTCCTTTCACTCTCCCTATTGGTAGGACCCTATGTTGGTTTTCTTGTTTTAGTTGGACATTTGAGTATCCCAATGTTGGCTCTCCCATGCATTGCCAGGTTTTCTTGGGTAGCACATTCACTTCGGATCCTAGTTCTAGTATTATGTCCCCCATATTGAAATCCACAATGTTAGTATTCAACCTAAATTCCCTACTTGTTCTTCTTCTTGTGTGTAGATGATTGACAATTTTCGATTCTAGCTTTTGTTCCATCTCGCTACTACATTTCTCTAGGATGTTTTGCAATATTTTCACAGATGAAGGATCACTTAACATTTTTATGCATGATTGCAAAATGTCTTTGATAGTACTTAATTTTCCCTTGGGTGGCATTCCGTTGGTATGATCTAATGATGGCGACATTTCGTATTCTAGGGCTTCATGGACTGGTTGCATAGTGGAAGTCGACGGTGTGTCCACTTTTTGAACTTCTTGTCTGGCTTCCTTAAAATTGTCCTTTTCTTTGGGCACATTGAACTGATTTCTTGGTTCAGTGTTCTTCTTTACCCATTGGTTCTGTGCAGGTTCTTATCAGACTGTGTTGTAACTTGTTTTCATTCCTCCACAAGTGACTATATTGATGTTCCATCCATCCTCTCTTGCTTCGGCTGAAATACATTGAACATTCTGATTGTTCTAGCTCCTCTTTTCCTCAATATTTACTAATAGTGTCAGACATTCCTCTGTCTCGTGATCCGATGTGCGATAATACATACAAGTCACTAGCAGCAGTGGGAATTTCTGTGCATAATGTCCTAGTTTCTGACAGTTGTGACATGTGACTGGTCCTCTGCCATGTCTGAAACCTCCTATGGCTCGTCCTCCTCCTCTATATCCTACTCGGATCCCTCTCAGCATTTTGTAATGTGGTGTCTGATTATACTGTGCGATATTATACTGAGGTTGCATCGGGTTGTACTGTGGTTGTGCATTATTGTATGGTTGTTGCGCAGTATTGTATGGAGCTCGGGCTTGATTGAACTATGGTGCTTCTTTCCCAATCATCATTTCGGTATGTACCTTGTATGCATCTGATGTTCTTTCCCACATCATTTCCATAGTTCTGCAATCTTTGTCCTCGTGGCCTACCGACTTACAAAAGGTGCAATAAGACTTCTTTGGGACTATATCATACTTTTGCATCATCGTGCAGTGATAAGGGTCGTGACCCTATTTATTGCATATTTCACACCATAATCCTCCCTGTGGTAGCAGGTTTGGCATGCCTGCTGCCATATATTGCGTGAATGTTGGACATTCTTTCTTGTGGTGTCCTCCTGTCCTACATGTGGTGCACCAAACAACTTTTTGTTTATCCTTGTTATTAATCTAATTAAACTAAAATGTTAGGTTCTTCACATCCTCCTTCAATTCTTCAATAGTTGGGTATGTCTGTTGGTATTGGTTATCTTCCAGCTATAAGGCTGCCTATAGAGCCTCAGCCCGTGTCTGAAACTTCTGCTCTCGTAAGGGATATTTTAGGTGTGGGAGTAGTAAGTTGACAAACAGGTTCCAGTGTTGCATCTCGGTCATAAGGTATTTTAACTCCCCCTTCAGTCGCTTGAATCTCTGGTCAATCTCCCATACAGACTCTCCTAGTTTTTGTCTTATCTCGATCATCTCATTCATGTATTGATCCTCTGATCTCGGCTTCTAGAACTCATTAATCAGTAGCTTATTAATTTCATCCAGTGTCCTCGTCGTCTCAGGGACACTATTCGTGTCTAGACTCATGTACCAGTCTAGTGCACAGTCTCTTAGCGTGATCGCTAGCTGCGGAAGTTTGGTATCTTCATCAATGATCTGTTTTTCATCCCAGATCTTTGCACAAATGAACAAATCCTCCTCAGGATATTCTTATGATTCTCCTCAAAATCCTAGTAATATAATAGTGGGATCGTGTCCTACCATTCCAAATACGAAACTGCTACCTCCGTTGTGTGATGTAGATACTTGACTAGTGCCACCTGAACTGGCTCCTCCAGTTGTTGCTCCTGGGATAGATGTACTTCTTGCTGTCGGACTTCCTCCAAACTTTGGTTGTCTAAATGGTGGTGTTCTCTTTGGTGTATTGGTCGCACATGGGTTTATGGGTTCCACACTGACATTAATATGGAAAGGATGGCTATCTTCTCCTCCCATTCTTAGGCCTCTTGTTTTTCGCTCATAGGTTGCATGCAGGATTTCCTCAAAGTGCTCCACAGCCCGTAGATCCTCTACCTCTTCCTCATCGCTTTCCAATCCCTCCCTTGCGGCTATGGCTCTCTTCTTGGTATTCACCTTGTATTGGTAGGGTACTATGTTACGTGTCATTCCTGATGACGCTAGCATCCACTCAAGCTGGTCGTCATCCATCAAGATTGGGTCCAAGAATTCCTCCTCCTTCTTTCCTTTATCCTCACCTTCATCCATCTATCCTCTCTCTATCAGTGCTTCCCCCCTTCCCCCATGCATGCAGGAAAGTCTAGTTCTTTGATTCCATTGTCATTACACGTTTTTTATATAACATTATTTTAATATAAGTATACAGTGATCGATTGTACCTTCTGTGGGGTCCGCGTAGAAATTCATGCTTTGCTACACTATATGACTTCGTTGTGTCGACTGCAAACACTGTGATGAATCATGCCACAATAATGTCAAGCCAAACTTCAACTATGCGGGTGAATTTGTTGTTTACATGCTGTCACTGCTCAACCTGTACTGGGTTCCAATCTAGCTGTCAGATCTGGTTCGTCATGTCATTATATTTCAACCTTAGTATCCACTCCTACAGTAGGTGGGGAAAATCATAGAAAACGACTTCGTGTAAATCTGTAAACACGTATTTATCAAGATATTTGTGAGGTGTGATGCTAGGGTTTCTATTGTCTTTCCGGGTAAACTCAATCTCTTTGATTCTCAACCAGCCTTCAATTTCTGCTTTCATGGGGTTCCACGGTCTCAACATTCCCTTCTAATGTCTTAGCGGTCTTTTGGTTTCACTCATTCTTTTCTCATGCATTCTATCTCATCTACTCACTCCTCTCGTGTTCCTCTTAACACGACAACAGAACCATTTGTTTTTCTAAATGAACTGCTCTTCCCTACTACCTACGTTTTTGACCCAGGGTTCATATCTTTAAGGGTACCAACAAAGCCTAAAACTATCGGCCCTTCTGGTAAACTAGAAGCCAACGTAGTACACAAAATGCACTATGCAGTCTCACCCGAGATAGATTTAAATGGGTGGCTGCAAGACTCAGGTGTTTACAGCCTAGGATTGAGTATGAGAAATGGGATCTATATTCTGATCCATCTATTCTAACTTGTGTTACGAACTACTGTTATTCTCTTTTATATTTTAACCTTCATGGCATATTTTCTTGATATCCCAACAACAATTAACCAAACAATATAATAACTCATTCATTCATTACACACATCGTTTAACTACTAAAAATATGACAAAGATATGCATGCATTCATCACATTACACAGGTATTAACGTGGTTCACCCCCTCCTAGGCTACGTCCACAAATATTTGGCTCTTGGATCTCTTATTATGGTAGTTCTACAATTCTCTCACCACACGCTTACAACTCTCCTCAGATGGGTAAGATCTATATGAGGTGAACTAGATCGCACCAAGCACCTTAGCCTGTGATCTAATCTTCAAGATCTACCTTCTCTCCTATGCTCTAGTTCAATCGCTTTACAAAAGTAGTTTATCTAACAAAAACCATTACATACCATATCCACCTCTATAAAGGTAGTGAATCGAACCTAACCGAACCTCCCTATGATACCTGCGTATCTATATTTATATCTATCAGGCTCTTCATCCATTTACACAAAACCTTACAAAAACCCTAACCCTACTATCATTAGGTCTTCCTTCTCTACATGCATGCTTTTCTTCCTTCCAGCTATCACCTCTTTCTTGCATGCACGCGTGTTGTGCTTCTTACCAGTTGTCACTTTCCTCCTGCATGATTTCTTTTCCATGATTGCTCTTCCAGCCATCATTCTTCTATGTGCACACTTTCTTTCCCACTTCGGCCTACTACCAACAAATAAATTTCCCTAATTTTTTAACCTAGAGCATTCACCTAATTGGGCCACTCCTCCAGCATTAATCACAGTGCAACCTGGAGAGAATTAATCTTCCCTAGGGAATGTCTCTCCCTAATTACTGAACCTGAACCATTCACCTAACTAGGCCATTCCTCCAACACTAATCACAATGAAACCTAGAGAGAATACGTCTACCCTAGGGAATGATTGTCTGAACCATGTTCTATGGAAATGACTATACTGCACCAACCTCCAAAATGGACCATTCTTCGAAACTTCTCACAACTTTGAACTTCGAAAGAATGACTTCCCGACGAGGCAAACCATTCTACTTGACCAGTACTTAGAGTTACTTCCAAGAATAATGATTGTCCTAGATCATTCCCCCACACTGGAGACAAGGGGAATCGTTGTTTATGGTACATCAACAATCTATCGGACCATTTTTATTATGAAAATGACTATTCGATCTAGACCATTTTTCGAGCTGGAAAATGCCTTTTTGTCATAAATCTTGAACCACTTTCTGAACTAGAAAGGAACTTCCCAACCTAGACCATTTTTGGAAATGGAAAATGATTGTATATAAATCAATAACATATCAATGCTCCCTCCCAAACTGGTAGTAATCACTTCCTTTTTCAATACGGAAGTCATCTCCACGAACCCCAGCTTGTCCCTTAAATACGCAATCTTTTCATCTTGGACAGAGGCTTTACCAAAATATTTGTGATCTTCTCATCTGTGGAGATATAGTGGAGAACCACTTATCCCCTCTTGACTTTATCATGAAGAATATAATGCTTGATATCAATGTGCTTTGACCTGTCATGAAACATTGGGTTCTCTAAAAGATTCACATAGCTCTAATCATCACAATATATCACGGTCAAATTCAACACCTGATCAGATAGTCTAAAACCAAGTTACAGAGCCACATTGTTTCTGTACAAGCATCACAAACTTCTATTTCCTGCTATCCCATGACATCATGGAAAAGCTTAAAATGAAACATATCCAAGTAGCACTTCTTCTGTCATCTACACTCCCTGCCCAATTTGAATCGATAAATCCATTCATCTGTATATCATAACTCAGACATCCCACAAAAAAATATATGACTGAGTATTCTCCAAATACATTAACGATCCAATCAATTATCGATACAGAGATGGGTCTATTGGATTAGAGTTTCTCAACTTCTTCAGATCTATCATCATGGATTTGCAATCCATCATCCTATATTGAAGAACCATTTCAATATACTTCTTCTGTCATAGGAAATTTTCACCACGCTTATGTTGTAAACGAGAGGATATTCACAAAGTTGCTTGAATCCATACAAGGTCTTCTTTTATCTTCATACATGGGTCTCTTTCTAGTATACCTCAAAACCTTGAGATTTATCTACATAAGCTTCTTCCTCAATTGCTCTATTGGGAAGAACAATATTTTACATCCAATTGATGTAAACTTCAATCCATGGAGACTGCAAGAGATATAATAGCTCAGATAGAGGTATATCTGGTTTACTGGAATAATATGTCGTCATAGTCTTCTCCCTCCTTCTGGAAGAAACTTTAGTTTTGAATATCTCAATGCTTCCATTCATAATTATTTTTCACAATTTCTTACATACATTGTTCTTCATCACAACTTCCATTCCTTTTTCTCGACTACTTCTATTGGGTTCAAACCATGTTGGTAGTCTTATGATTCTCAGTAAAATAACCGGTTGTTCTAGATTTTCTTTCTTTCTTGGAATCTTTATGTTCTTCCTCATGTTCCTCTTTAATGTTGGGGTCCATGGAGTCTTCTATAGATTCCATTCCCTACCTTCCTAAAGACTCCAACTTCTTCCTTTCATCATAGGAACATAGGTGTAGATGGACAACCAAGGATACTTAAGGATTCTTTTCGAAGAAGACTTTTTTTCTAGAGTCAAACTGAGCATGTGCTGCTTGTTATGGCTACTACCTCCAATGAAAAACATGCACAGATATTACATAGTCTTTTTTTTGGATTCTTATTCACTGGATCATATCATTTAGGATTAGCTCCATCCTAATAGCAACTTCATGCCTATATGCATTCTCTTGTTTCGGAATTTTGTAATTATCTCCCTCTATCTGAGAGAGTCCATGCTTTTGTCTGCATCCTTACTGCTTTTTTGAAACTGTCACAAGTCTTATTCTATATTACTCTTGATTATTGAATTATTTTTGTTCTGACTCCTTATGGGTCTCTTCAAGTTTGATTTTGATTGTGGTCTGTTTCACAGTTTGCTACTTATATAATAGATTCCAAATTTTTCACCAAATATTGTCAATGTGCTTCATCTTTTTCATGTACATTACTTAACTTGTAGTCATCATAATATATGGTTATTAACGTGTACTTAACTTTGTTGTGAAGACTTGATCATCATATTTATTTTGGGATTTCTCTTTTGCACTAATCCTTGATTCTTCTTGTGCACAACAAGTCCAAAGCTCTTCAAATGTGGGATACTCCTTTCTTGTGTTCATGCTTGTGGAAAATACATCCCATGTCTTAGGAAGGCCATTGAGTACTATATTTACTAGTTCATTTTCTGAAATGATTTCTTCAATAACTTGTAGTTGATCTCTTAACTGAAATATTCTTACAAGGTATGATGTTATGTTGTCATCATCATTCATTTTCATGTCACAAATCTCATTCTTCAGACTCATTACTTTTCCAATGTATCTGACTGAGAAGAGGCTAGTTAGGGCATCAAACATCTTCTTAAATGAGTCAAGATGAGAATTGTAGGGTATCAAGTGGTATTTTATAGATTCCACTATAGTGTTGAAGTCATTGTCCTTGAACTTCTCCATCAGTGCAACGTTCTGAGGTTCCTTCTCTTTTCCCGCTTCAAACTGTGGTTCTATGATCTTTCCTTTCATGATATCCAACACTTTATTCTTGGAAAGGATGAGGTCAATCCTTGTCTTCCATGCTCTTAAGTTAGAAGCCCCTTCTAACTTGTTTTTTGAATTCATAGAGTAAGTCATGGTCAACCTTTTACTTTCACCAAAAATTCAAACTTGACACCTTGGCTTGTTGAGAGTACCAGGAGGTGCTCTAGGCTAGGGAATACTAGGTTGTCCATGAAATAGGTCAAGATATTCTCTTAAGGTGCCACAACAAGAGGGTTAGCATTTCATTGTTGCAGCAAAAATTTGACTGCAACTGCAACTGCAACTGAGAAAATCCTCCCAATCTATCTTCCAACGGTTAGACTGTATGAAGATAGTGTGGGCCCATAACCTATTAGAAATAAAGGGATGTTTGTGTTTCATAATAGAAAATATAGAAATATTTTCACCCAACCATAAGCACAAAGGCCACCCCTAAGCACCTTAACCTTGACAGATAGAATAATTCCGAAAGAAATCCAATAGCCAAACAAGGTAGTCCACCTTTCTCCAAGACTAGCACACCAAGAAAGAATAACCAAAGACCAAGAAGAAATTCCAAACCATAACCAAGAGAAATTCCAAACCAAAACCAAAGTGTCAGTTGCAGCAACTGCAACTTCACTCTCTCCCCAAACTTGCGCACCACTGATCTTATGAAGTTGTGAGTGTGTATATGAAAAATGAGCTCTGGAGCCCTCTTATTTATAGTCCTCCAAGTGACCTAAAAGGGATGACTTCTACGTTTGGAGAATGATAACTCAATATTGATTATTCTCTTGAGTCAACCTATCTTCTAGGGTTATTATCTAATGTTTTAGGGTTTCTCTTGCTTCCCGGAATATTCTAATCTTGTGAAAGGTTACACGTGGAGGTTAATACCTCCTGCATCTACCATAATATCAACATTCCTGACATAAAGTGATCTGACAGATCATATTAACATAATGACTATATTGATCTATAGATTAACACCTCATTGATCCATGATCTCTATTTAAAGAGAATGGAGGGTCATTTGTCATTGATAAATTATGATAAAATCTCTTGTAAATATCTTTGTAGTCTTTTTATTTTTAATTTTCATTAATAAATTTCTCCAAGTAGCCACATTGGTTGGGGCCATGGATGTTTCCCCACAAGGTTTTTACCACATGAAAAACTTAGAGTGTTGATCTTTGATATGGTTGTGTGAGTGGTTACTAAAGGTCTTTGTTCTCTGTTGGAATACTTGTATGTTGTGCACCCACAACATCCTCCCAATTTTATTATCTTAGCCTCTATCCAAGATAAGAAATTGGGCCCCGTTTGATTCTTCCAATCGAAACCCTCTCTCTCTCTCTCTCTCTCTCTCTCTCTCTCTCTCNCTCACTTTACCACTTCCGGTTACTCCACAGATCACTTATACCCGACAATCTGCCATTGGTTTTCTCATCATTTCATCGTCTACCTCCCTTTGAACTTGGATAACACGCTATCGTGCTTCTACCAAACCTCACTGACTCATATCTTCATTGTCGGAAAAATTCGCATGAACAATTTTGTTTCACCGATATCATTCACATTATTATTGTGCGAATTCCTTTCACTAGCTAACTCACTTCTACTGACATTGTTGTATGACATAACAATGGCGGTCTCTCCCTTTCGCTTCATTACATTGCTTATTGATGAGGCTCACCTCTTCTTCCTGACATGCTACCCATTGACAAGTTTCCCTCTCCTGTCACAAATGCATCATTGGAAGGATTTCTACCCCTCATTATTGTCGAGCACAATCTTCTTCTTCTCACCAATTCTAATTAGGTCAGCATAGCCCACTTTCCACTTGAGACTTATCTCACTCCCCTTCTAGCTCAAATCCCTTATTGTTTCATTCATCGATCAATATCCTTACATTTCCAATGATTAAGCTCTCCATGCCTATCTAGATAGTTTGTCATTAATTTCCTATCTCAACTGATTCACTTCAGATCACAATCATGATCACGTTTTAGTGTTCCCAATGGCTTTCTTTGCACACGTGGTACTAGCTTGTTTGTTTTTTGTTTCTTGACATTACAAATAAATATTCATTGTGAAATCATTTCCTATCATTAGATGGGTTAATCATAATACCTGCAGGTCTTGCATTGGTTCTGAAATGCACTTTGGGAGAAATTTGTTCATTTCAGCTCCTAGACAATGCTAAGGGCACTCGACGTCAGTTGCCAGTTCTGGTGTATTTAAAAATTTGTGCTATTAATGCAGAATATCAGTCTTAATGGGCGGATCAAGATCATTTACAACACATATTCCCCAACAACTGAGGAAATTAAATTTGGATGAAGCACCAACGAACGCGGGACCCAAACTTTAATTAAAAAATGTCTTTGGGCGCAATTTTTTGGCATCCATCAAAGTGAATTTTTCATCTATGAATGAGGATAATTGTATTATTCTTTTCATTACAATTCCAACGTAACTGACATTATCAAAATTAGAGGTCCTAAAGTGCCAAAAGGATCATTAGGATTACCCGTTAGGCAAGCCTCGATAGTCATGTGTTGGATTACTTAGAGGGGGGCATGAATCAGTAATAGAGAAATTTAAACATTTTCAACCATATAATGCAAGTGTTATATCATTGTAGAATTATCATCCAATAATCGCAGAGTAAATAAACAATCAACAAATGAGAAATCATACACATACACAGTACGTCATTGTTTTTACGTGGAAACCCAAAGCGAGAGAAAACCACATAATGTTTTTTCTTATATGTCTTGAATAATTATATTCATTGGAAGCACCAAATTCCTTTTTTTTCTAGCTGCAAATGGAAGGAGGATCCAACCCCCTAGTTTCTCAGGCTACAACCTGAGGGAAGCTCCAACTCCCCAATTCTTTGGCTACAACCCCTTATGTTCTCTGGCTACAACCGAAAG
Organism: Picea engelmannii; assembly: GCA_009831015.1. Lineage (NCBI taxonomy): Eukaryota > Viridiplantae > Streptophyta > Pinopsida > Pinales > Pinaceae > Picea > Picea engelmannii. Next base: position 395,117 of record ML785907.1, on the reverse strand, counting down.
GTGGCTACAACCACCTATCCTTTACCCATCCAACCACCCTGACATAGAAGTAGAATGATGGAACCATTATCACACTATCATTGTGAGATATACTGTTGTAAACATATACCAATCAACCTGTAATCAACCTATAACAACCTGTACCAATAATCTGTGCCAACTTGTACCATACATCAACCTGTACCTCAACTTGTACCATAAACAAATGCATCAACCATGCACCAAACCTGTACAAATACCCTGTCACAATAACTTGTCCAAACAACCTATAATCAACTTGTACCATAAACAAGTGCCTCAACCATGCACCAACCTATACCTCAACCTGTACCATCAACAAGTGCATCAACCATGCACCAAATATGTACCAATCATGCATCAAATACACATCAACTATGACTCATCAAGATGTACCAAAATCATCAAGTATACACCTCTTGTATGTGCCAACTCATCAACCACTTGTCTCAATCATGTACCTAAACCATACACCAAGGACATATACCAATATAACCATCAAAAGTTCTTTAGAAATACATCACACTATCCATAACCAAATACCATAAGCCCTTACATCAAACCATGTGCCACAACCTTACTGTTATTTAGCCTCAAGGTAAACCAACAACTTCAACAACACATCACAACCAAAAGACCAATACCCATATGCCAATTACCAACAACAAAATACCAATTGTATCCCTCAACAAATCCGATATATGCAGCAATACTGAACATTCAATACCATCTCAAGAGATAAAACCTAGCTCACAAAACATACCTCAAACAAGATGTGCCATATCTTTCATAAATAGACCCCAACCATGTCCTTTTCGCGATTTTTATGTCACACTTTTTCTACCGCGAATTTTCTGTCACAATTTTTCTGCCGCAATTTTTCTGCCGCACTTTTTCTGCCACACTTTTCCTGTCGCGGAATTTCTATCATCATTTTTCTGCCGCACTTTTTCTGCCATGATTTTTCTGTCGCACTTTTTCTGCCTCACTTTTTTTGCCGCTATTTTCCTCCTGCAATTTTTCTACCGCACTTTTCTTGCCGCACTTTTTCTGCTGCAATTTTTCTCTATTAATAATACCTTCCCAAATAACCTTTCACAAAAATAAATATTCAATGATATTCAAATGTGATTAAATGAGAGCCTTTCCTCTTATTTATACTTTCATGTAGCATCCCACTTTCCTTATTTTACGGAGTTGTCCATTAACTTTATTATTTAAATAATTTCTTTTGCAAACACTTTGAAATTTTGGGGCTTCTAGATGACTCAAGAGGGTTCTCCAACTTCACATGGCCATACATATCAAACTGTGAGGAGTTATGTGACATTCCACATACCACCGGAAACATCATGACATGTACTATCCATATAGAATAGTCTTACATGAAAATATATCAAGACTCATACCATTATCCATCAAACAAACTTGGGGCATTACCCAAACCTTTGTGCTATTGAACGTTCTTCAAGGGTTGACATCAATGGAAACTAACAAAATTAATCAACGATATCTCCCTTTAGCATTGATGGAAACACTTTGATGCAATACTAAAGTCATATCACTCATGCTCCCATTATTACCATCGCTCCCCCTGGAACCATTCCTCTGTGCTCTTTCTCCAAGCAATTCTATCTTTGCATCTGATAAAACTCTCCCCCTTTGTCATCAATGACAAAGGTATCTTTCCATCCGGGGCTTCTCCCCCTGACTGAACTCTTCATGAAACTGATCTCCCAACCTGAACTTTCCTCTTTATGGTGCTTCCTCATGTAAATCTAAGACATATAAGATAATCATTCAAAAACATTCATTTTGGAGTATAAATTACTTCGAGTCTCTAGCGAAGATACTCAAAGGATTCTCTTGGAAGTGGTTTTGTAAAGAACTCTGCAACTTGTTCTTTTTTTCCCACATATTCAGCTCTGATGTTCTTCTCTACAACATCTTCTCATAGAAAGTGATACATGATTGGAATTTGCTTCATCTTGGAGTGCATCATCGGGTTCTTTGAGATACTGATGGAGCTTGTATTATCACAATAGATTGGAATGGGTTCATCATACTCAACCTGTATATCTATTAGAGTTTGTTTCATCCATAGAACTTATGTAGAACATGATGTTGTTGCAATATAATCTGCCTCGGCTGTAGATAATGATATTGATGATTTTTTCTTTCTTAACCATGATACTAAACACTCACCCAAGTAGAACGTTTCTCCATTGGTGCTTTGTCGGTCATCAATGCAACCTACCCAATCTACATCTATGTAGGAAATAAGTGATAGATCCTTTCCTTTTGGATACCATAATCCAAACTATTATGTTCCTTTGAGATATCTAAAAATCCTCTTCATTGCTAACACATGTGATTCCTTTGGTTCTTCTTGAAATCATGCCATCTGTCCAACTTGTTGCATTACATCTGGTCTGGATGTTGTCACATATAGTAAGCTACCAACCATTGACATGTTTTGCCTCTGGTCTATAGACTTTGAATCATCATCTTTTCTCAACTTGCAACTGGTTTGCATAGGATTGGTAACTTGTTTGCAATCTTCCATTCTAAACCTCTTTAGCGTTTCTCTGATATACTTAATTTGAGAAATAAAAATTCCTTGGTTTCTTTGACGTATCTAAAGACCCAGAAAGAATAATAGTTCTCCAAGTAATGACATTTCAAATTCATTCTGCATATCCTTTGTAAATTTTTGGCTTAACCTGTCATCGGTACTTCCAAAAATAATATCATCAACATAAACTTCAATTAATAAAATACTATCTTTAGTTACCTTGATGTAGAGGTTGTTGTCTGCACTTCCTTTTTTGAACCTTGTTTGTTGTAGATATTTATCCAATCTAGAGTACCATGCTATAGGATCATGTTTTATACCATACAAGGCCTTCTTAAACTTACACACAAAATCTGCATTCTCTGACAACTGAAATCCTTCTGGTTGTTCAATGTAGACTTCTTCTTCAGGTTCCCCATTCAGAAAAGTTGATTTCGTGTCCATCTGATACACTTTAATATTCCTGGAGCATGCATAATCTAGGAGCAATCAGATTGCTTCCATTCTGGCAACTGGAGAAAATGTCTCCACAAAGTCGATTCCTTTAACCTGTGTGTATCCTTTACATACCAATCTAGCTTTGTTCCTTGTAACATGTACATATTCATTTAATTTATTTCTGAATACCCACTTTGTGCCTATAACTTTCTTATTATTTGGTCTTGGAACCAATTCCCAAGTGTCATTCTTCTCTAATTGATCAAATTCTTCATCCATGGCCTTATCCCAAAATTCATCCTTGTTGGCCTTGAAGGAAGACTTAGCGAGAGAGGTGATCAATACTACTATGAGCATCTGGCCTTCAAGAAGCTTGGAGAAGAAAAACTAAAGGTCAAGAGCACTCTTGAACTCAAGTTTCAGACACTTAAATATGTCACAGAAGCATAATAATTAAACCTAAATTACCATGCAACCACAACAACTCAATTGGATCCTCCATGCCCGAGCCTTTTAGCATAAGGGGAAATAAGATAACAAATAAACTGACTAAAACTGGTCACAAAAATACTCTAATCAAACCTACATTACAATAAAACCACAACCCTCGACTGGATCCTCCATGCTCGAGTGTTTCATCACAGTTTAAACAAATAGATGAAATAAGTTGACTTTTATTAATGGGAAAGTCTCAAGTTTGATACATAACCAGAGAACAGTTCTGGCATCAAAAATTACATAGTAGGGAGCTCTGCTCAACCATTCGACCACACCTAACAAAATATTAAAGTGCTCTATTTATACTCAGATCAACTCACAACTACTAGGAGTGTGATCTGGCCACTCAATCGAAGCTTGTATCTGTGCATCCTTCTGTCAAACTGTGCGCATTTTTCTCCTGTCAAACGCAAGCTCTGGTCGATGTTGACCTGCAAGATGTAACCATCCATGTTGTGCCTAGACTGACATCTCTGTCCCTTAGGCCATGCTTTCATCCTTCCCATTCATGGACTGAGTTGAGGTTTCATCTACCAGTGCTTTTCCATTAACTGAATCCATCTCGGGATCAGAGAAGCGACTTGACGAATAGGGAGCAACCATGTGCCACACATGGATTGGGCATTGAATAAGCAGGTGGCCGCAAAAGTAAATGCTTGTTAATTGATTGAACCCTCCTAGGGATCGGGATGTGACCTGATGACTAGGGGGCTACCACGCACTGCTTCTTGATACTGCATTGTAAGAGCACGTGATTTCAGGGCCGCTGAAAGTGGTTTGGACCCACATCGCTTTCGGGCCCAAAATTCATCGCTTCTCGCCACGTAGCCACCCACTAAACCGCGGTTTGGATTTTGGCCCTCCCTTTGGGTTTTAATGACCACACAGCTTGTGGCTTCTAAATGATCTAAGGCCTTCGACCTAATCACGATCTGTGATCCGGGCATGCCTACTATTTTAGCACCTATTATCACTGAAATTTGGTCCGCAAATGGTTACAGGAATCCAGCATCTCCAAACACCTATTAGTTCATTCATGTCCCAAAAATGAATTTCCAAAGGGCACAAACTATACAAATGGTTATAAAATCATCATGCACTAAGAATATAAAGGAATCACGCGCACGTGCGCTAGTCGAAAATGCAGGGAAAACACACATGCGTTAGATGCACGATTGTGGACGCAAAAAGCCGTGCACACCTCAGAATGACAAATTAATGATTCTGTTCGGCCTCCCACCCACTTTTGGTTCATCTCCCAAATTTATTTAACCCACAAATCCAAGTTGAATCCGAGTGGGGGGTTGGTCAAAGACCTAAAGGAACCCTAAAGGACCCCTTGTTCACACTAAATACTGGTTGGATAATGCCTCTAATATTTCCTATAAAAAGAGGCCATGGGTGCACTATATTTTCAAGAATCTATTTGTATTCTTATGCTACCTCTATTCTCCTACAAGCAACCTCTTTCCTCATTGGAGCATACTAGCACCATTTCATTGGGCCATTCAAATCACCTCTTGAGTGAATGAGCTTTGGATTTCTTCACCATTTCCTTTTAGTTTGCTATTTGTAAGAATATCTCTCTCATTGGGGGTTCAAGAGCCCTCCCTTGGAGGAAGAGGGGACCCATAAGTATCCCTTTCTCTTTGGTGTTTTTCCACTAATACAATCTATCCATTGGTGGCATGAATATTGGTCAATTATTTGGTTGATTTTGATTCTAATTCCCTTATGCACTTTAGTTTAGTTTCTTTAATTGTTGTTAGCTTAGTTGTTTGTTTATTTCTTGTTCTTGATGTTTCTAAATCTTGCACTAACTTTGTCCTGTCTAGCTAACCTAACTAGACTTGCAAGTGTCCCCCTTTTTCTCATTCAAGTGACGAAAAGGATACAACAGATTGGTGACTCCACTGGGGAAAGGTATCAATTTCCTCCCTATGTGGGTTGTTTGAGCACTTATTTTTTATTTATTTGACTTGAAGGGATCATAATCGGCCCAAGCCTACCTGCAAAAAGATAAATTTGGAGATGAGATAAAAGAATTCCATTTGAATTTTTCTTCCCGGCCGCGTATCAGAACATGTGCGGGTTTTTCAGCCCACGGGCACGTCTTCCAAGCACGTGCACCAACAAAATTATGTTTCTCAGTGCATTTTGCGCACCTGCACCAAAAAACCATTGTTTATTTGTGCAGTGGCGCCACATGCACCTATGTCTACTCTATGACCCAGGCATATGTCCAAAAATTCAACATTTTAAAGATTTGTTGTGATATTTTGAAGGCCCCTAGCATTCTAAATCTTGATTCTATGAAATTTGTAATGCACCACACTTAGATTCCATATTTTTCCTCTTTTTTCTTTCATTTTTCCACATGGATGGCATGCTTTGATTGTAAAAGATAAGTTGGAATCATCTAATATCACATATATAAACACTTGCATTGGGACCAGAAATTAAACTTCAATCGCTAAGTATGCTCTTCTCTCACACCACAGAGCGATCTTGAGAATCAGAAAAATGATTGAGGGAAGATTTCATCTCCCTTAAAGACAAAATATTTAGGAGAGGACAAAATCCCCCTAGGGCCCCTCTTAGTTTCTTTTTCTAACATCTTAAAATTGTAAGGGCCCATACATTCCCACATCCTGCAAAGATAGGATATTTTTGAAGCTACTTTCTTAGTTTACATCACTAGGGGATTTTAAAGATTATTGTAACGGGCCCATACATGGCCACATGACCACAATCTAGGATAATATTTTAAAGATTTCTTAGATTAAATCACATTAGGGAGTTAAAATATTGGTAAGGACCCACATGTCCATATGCTAGTTCTTTAGGGACTTTAAAATTCCGCAAGGTTGTACCAATAGCATCTAGTAAGATAAGTATTAAAGAATTGTAAGGACCACATGAAGTCCACATGCGGAAAGGTGACACCTAACTTATTAAAAATTTGGCACATTTTATCACTTTCTCATACACAAAGTCACTACTCACTCACATAGTTTCCTCCCGAATTGTGGAGGTTGAAGTAAGTTTCCTTCAAAGGGATTCTGAAATGCCCCACCCTTTTCTTGAAGGAACTATCCAGTCCCACTTAAATTTGAATGAGATTGGTACACACCCCCAATATCACAAACAACCTCATCTAAAAAAATTCTAAAAACTCACTAAGTTTTCCTCCACAGGAGGTGCCAAAAGAAATTGTTTAGTCTAGGTAGGATCTTGGGGATAGGCATCCAAATAAATCCTCGCTATCTAGTTCTCACATCTTCAAACATTATAAGTTGTCAAGTAGGGAGCTTCAAGATCCTTCAAGTCAAGTGTTCCTAACACCATAAGGCAGGGAGATACCCATGAAGGGTCAAAGGCCGAGGTCTAGTTGTTTTGTGCATCATCCCTTAAGGCATCCACCTCTTGGAAGTGATCCAGTCCGTGACCCATTTTTGAGGCCGAAAATCTAAATGTTGGACTTTGACCAAGGTACCTAGTGAGCAAATTTTAGGACATCTATCCAGGTGGAAATTGTGGGCTGCAATTGCACCTTGATCGGTTTTTCTGTGGCTATTGGGAAATATCACCAGCTCTATCAGGATATACACCCTCTACCCTTCATTAAAATTGATTGTTTCATCCTTCACTAGTTCCTCTTCCGGTGGCTTCAGAACCCACTATTGAGTGCTATTGGAAGGTCCAGTGTTATTTGAGAGGAAGGATGTTACGTCTCTTAGGTCACGAGCATTTATTTTCTTTGTTCTCCCACATAGACAAAATCCACCTACCTACATGTATACTTCTTTGATTTATGTATGATTCTCTTGTGATTACATGCGATCGTAAGATATATTGTAAAGGTCCAAGTTATGCAAAGTCTCTTGTTCGTTTATTTGCTCTCATCACGATTTGCACACATCCACTTTGCTAGTCATACATCATAGGGGACCCACATAATACTTGTCATTCCAGATTCTTTCTAAATCTCCCTCCTATTCTATGGGGAGTTCCTAGCCTTGCCAACTCATCGACTCAATCCTCTCACACGCCTGTGAGTGCTACTGTCTTGGGATCATGTTTTCTTGGTTCCACTTCCTAAGGCCAACCATCAACTCTCTCTCCTTTACAAGGAAGTAGGGGGAAAACCTCTTCCCAAGGTGGAAGTACAACCCCACCTCATACCCCTCACGAGTCAGGTACACAAACCACTCACACCATGGATGGAACTAACCCTCCATCGCCACTCCAGATGCCATACTTGGCTTCCCTCGACATACCATATCTGAGCAAGCTCACGAATGATCCTATATTGCACGACCCCACATGGCCTACAATGCCTACCAACCTACCTTCAGACATCCTGAAATTTGAAGGAAAGCTAGGAGACGACCCTGCCAACCATGTCATGACATTCCATTTCTGGTAAAGGTTTTTTTAGTGCACACTCACAGGCCCATCAGTCAAGTGGTATGTAGATGAAAATTCAGAGTCCCATGTGACTTTTGAATCATTGACCAAATAATTTTTGACCTTCTTTCAACTACCAATCCACCATGACAATGGTCTCGAAAAACTCTCCAAGTTTAAACAATCCTCAGCCACCCATATGCCTTGATTGGTTTCTCAGATCACTTGTCTCCCTCCTTGCCAAATATGTGGCTTCCACCTTCCCCCAATATGGAGAAGAAGCCATTAGCAAGGCTCAACAGTATGACCTCATCTATGCATAGTCAGGATACTTATATATGGTACTGCCTGACGCCCCGAGACCCGTACCATTTGGCCAGGACAAACCTGGGATGTCCCACTCAGTGGATGGATTGATTGGTGTTATCACTGGAATTTCATCCGCAAATGGTTACAGGAATCTAGCATCTTCAAAACACCCATTTGTTCACTCATGGACCAAAAATGCATTTCCAAAAGGTCCAAAACTATATAACCAATTATAAAATCAGCATGTGCTAAGACTACACAAGGAGCACGCACACATGCGCCATCCAAAAATGCAAGAAAAGAACACATGTGCAAGATGCACGACTGTGGATGAAAAAAACCATGCACCCCTTAGAACAACGCATTTATGATATTGGTCGGCCTTCCACCCACTTCTGGTTCAGCTTCCATGTTGTTTTGACACCCAAATCTCGGCTAAATCCAACTGGGGGGTTGGTCAAAGACCTAAGGGTGCCCTAAAGGGCCCCTTGTTCACACTAAGAATTGGTTGCATAATGCCTCAAAGATATGCTATAAAAGGAGGCCATGGGTGCACTATATTTATAAGGAATTCATTTGTATTGTTACGCTACCTATATTCTCTTGGAGGATCCTCTTTCATCATCAAGAGCATACAAGCACCATTTCATTTAGCCATTCATATCACCTCTTGAGTGAATGTGATTTGGATTCTCTTCACCATTTCCTTCTATTTTGTTACTTGTAAGAAGAGCTCAATATTTGGGGGTCCAAGAGCCCTCCCTTGCAGGAAGAGAGGACCCATATGTCGCCCTTTCTCTTTGGTGTTTTCCCACTAATACAATCCCATCCATTGGTGGCATGAGTGTTGTTTATTTTCGATTTTAATGTTCTTATGCACTCTAGTTTAGTTTATTTTATTGTTTTTTTCTTAGTTCTTTGTTTATTCCTTATGCTTGATGTTTCTAACTCTTGCATTCATTGTTTTCTTGCCTAGATAACCCAACTGGGCTTGTAAGCATCCCTAATTTCTGCATTCAGGTGACAAAAGGGGTGCAATAGATTGGCGACTCCGTTGGGGAAAGGTATCAATTTCCTTCCCCATTTGGGTTATTTTAGCTCTTGTTTTTGTTTATTTAACTTGTAGGAACCATAACCAACCAAAGCCTACTTGCAAAAATCCAAATTCAAAGTTGAGCTAAGAGAATTTCATTTGAAATTTTCTTCACGACCGTGTAACAGAAGTGCATGAGTTTTTTGACCCATAGGCACGTCTTCAGCGCACGTGCGCTCAACCCAATATTTTTCTCGGTGCATTTTGTGCACCTACGCCAAAGGGTCATTTTTCAGTTGCGCATTGGCACCACATGCGCCTCTGTTTACTCTATGACCCACACATCTGCTCATAAATTCACACATTGTAAGGGTTTTTGTGATTTGTGGAGGGCACATAGCCTTCTTAATCTTGATTCTATGCAAATTGTAATATGCACCAAACTTAGATTCCCTCTCCACATGAATGGATAGTCAAAACATAGGCACTTAAGAGGATAAAATCATTAGTTTTCCTCTTTTTGCTTTCATTTTTCCACATGGATGGCTTGATTTGATTAAAGTTAAGCTGGAATCATTCTAAATCACATATAAAGCTTGCATTGGGACCAAAAATTAGATCTCAATCATTTAGTATGCTCTTCTCTCACACCATAGAGCGACCTTGAGAATCAGAAAAGCGTTTGAGGAAAACTTTCATCTCCCTTAAAAGACAAAATATTTAGGAGAGGAAAACAACCCCCTCGGGACTCCTCTTAGTTTATTTTTTCAAAAACATTTTAATATTGTAATGGGCCCATACATGCCCACATGCTACAAAGATAGGATAGTGTTGAAATTTACTTTCTTAGAGTAAATCACTGGAGAAGTTTAAAGGTTTTGTAACGGGCCCATACATGCCCACATGTCCACAATCTAGGGTAGTTGTTGAAGCCTTCTTAGATTAAATCACACTTGGGAGTTAAAGGAATAGTAGGGACCCATATGTCCACATGCTAGTTCTCTAAGGACTTTAAAATTCTGCAAGGTTGTACCAATGGCATTTAGTTAATTAGGTAATCAGGACTTGTAAGGACCACACGAAGTCCACATGCAGCAAGGTGACACCTAATTCATTAAAAAAACAATTGGCACATTTTCACTTGTTCACACACAAAGTCACTACTCACTCACATAGTTTTCATCTCGAAACGTGGAGGTTGAAGTAAGTTTCCTCCAAAGGGATTTTGAAACACCCCGCCCTTTTCTTGACGAAACTATCCACTCCCACTTAATTTCAATGAGATTGGCTCACACCCCCAATCTCTCAAATAACCACATCTAATTTTTTTCTAAAACCTCACTAAGTTCCTCCACAGGAGTTGCCAAAAGAAATTTTTTAGTCTAGGTTGTATCTCAGGGATAGGCATCCAAATAACTCCCTGTTATCTCGTTCTCACATCTTCAAACAATAGAAGTTGTCAAATAGAGAACTTTAAAATCCTCCAAGGCAAGTTTTCCTAACACCATAAGGAAGGAAGATACCCATGAAGGGTTGAAGGTCGAGGTCTAGTTGTTTTGTGTGTCCCCCCTTAAGGCACCCACCTCTTGGACAGGATCTAGCCCGTGACCCATTTCTTAGGCCGAAAATATAAATGTCGCACTTTGACCGAGGTACCTAGTGACGAAATTTTAGGACATCTAACTAGGTGGCAATTGTGGGTTGCAATTGCGACTTGATCGGATTTTGTGTGGCTATTGGGAAATATCCCTATCTCTTTCAAGATATGCACCCTCTACCCCTCATTATAACCAATTACTTCATCTTTCACTAGTTCCTTTTCCAGTGGTTTCAGACCCCACTGTTGAGTGCTATTGGAAGGTCCAATGCTATTTGAGAAGAAGGACATTACGTCTTCTAGGATACGAGCATTTGATTTTCTTTGTTCTCCCACATGGAAAAAATCCACCTACCCACATATATGCTTATGTCTCAATTGATTTATGTATGATTCTCTTGTGATTACATGCGATTGTGAATTATATTGTGAAGGTCTAAAAATTATAAAGGCTCTTGTTCATTTATTTTCTCTCATCACCATTCACACACATCCACTTTGCTAGTCGGACATCATAGGGGACCCAAAAAATCCTTGTCATTCTATATGATTTCTAAATCTCCCTCCTATCCTAAGGGGAGTTCCTAGTCTTGCCAACTCATTGGCTCCACCTTCTCACACCCATGTGAGTGCTACTATATTAGGATCTGCTTTTCTCAATTCCACTTTACTTGGGTCCACTTTACTTTACAAGAAAGAGGGGGGCACGGTTCTTCCCCAGGAGGAAGTACAACCCCACCTAGCCCCCCTCATGGGTCAGGGACACACATCACTCACACTATGGCTGGAACAAACCCTCTTTTAGATTTAGGTACAAAAAACGTTCCCACCATGGCTAGAACTAATATTCCACCACAACCCTAGATGCTCGATACCAGATCTGACTAAGCTCACCAACAATCCTATATTACATGACCCCACATGGCCCACCATGCATACCAAACTCCCTTCAAACATTCCCAAGTTTGAAGGAAAAGTGGTAGACAACTTGGACAACGATATCATGACCTTCCACTTATGGTGCTCTTCAAATAGCATCATGGATGACTCTATACAATTGAGGTTATTTGAACGCACACTCACTGTCCCATCAGCCAAGTGGTATGTAGAAGAAAAATCTGGGTCCCATACAAACTTTGAATCTTTGGCCAAATCATTTTTGACCTTCTTTCAACTACCAATCCATCATGACAATGGTCTCGAACTACTCTCAGAGTTTAAACAAATCTCTACTACACACATCGCCGACCACATTCACGAATGGAATCGATGATGTAGTTTATGAAAAGCAGAAGCCACCAAGCAACAATGCCTTAACTGGTTTCTCAAATCCCTTGTTTCCCTCCTTGCTAAAGACATGGCCGCCACCTTCCCTCAGTCTGAAGAAGAATCCATCAGTAAGGCTCAACAGTTTGAGCTCATTTATTCTCAATCAAGATACTTATATACGGTACTACCTGATACCCTGAGACCTGTGCCATTAAGCCAAGACAAAATGTGGATGTCTCACTTCACGGATGGATTGATTGGTACGATGACACACCACAATCCACACCTCCAACAACCACCTATGTATGAAACACCTCAATATATGCCAGTATATGGAGGACCCCCTTATTATCCTCCTCCCCCCTACCAATAACCATACCCTATAGCCCCCCCTCCACCCATAAGTGGACCCCCGCCGACCCCCATGACGTGCCCAGTTGTGCAACCTAGTTCTGGAAATGCCTCTACCTTTGTTACACCCTAAGCACTAGTGAAAGTGCCATGCCTTCCTATGTACCCTATGGATCATTACCACAACATAATCCGCACTTCCCATTTCCTGGCCCCCCACAGCCCATGGCTCCACCACAAGGACCTCCACACTCTGCGGTTAACTTCATTCAGCCCTCTCCCATTCAGAAATATCAAAATTTTGAACAGCTTAATACAAAAAATCCGACCCAGCAGTCGAACAATGCCAAAAAGAAAGGAAAAAACTAAAACAATAATAATACCAGACCAGGAGGAAACCAGAACCACCCCCAACATAATCAACCTACTAGGGGAAACCAAAATCAAGGGAACCACAACCCCCAAGGGGGAAATCAAAACAAATGGCAAGGGAAGAACAACAACAATCTTCGGACAAACTTCCCTTGTGCCCTTGTTATAACCCTATTTTTCACCAGACATACTTACTTGACATCAGACCATCTCATATGCCTTATTTGTCAAGCCAGTACTAAACAACTCCTCTTAAAAACACCCTTTTTAAAGGCCAATGTGCCTTGCTCCACTACAGCCCGTGTGTACCTATAAAAGCACGAAAAATGGAAAGTTGTTGATGGAACACACAATTTTGGGTAAGTTAACTAAACCTTTCGACCATGCATGGCCAGTCATTCGACCAAATAGCTATCTCCTTCTAGCCTATAAAAGAAGGGGTAGGGATCCCATTTAAAAGGAGGAAAATCAAAGTAAAGAACTCTACCCGAATCTGTATCACCCTTTGCCCAAGATTCTGCAACCATTTTGTGATTTCAGTGAAGAAGAGAAGCAAGTGTGTTAGCAGTTGGTGCATAGTAAAAGAGGATCCCAGGACTAGATTCATGGAGCAATGGTCGTCTTCATTATTGTAAGTTGCTTTAGTGAAGTTAATAATAAAGAAGTACTTTTCCCATCCCACCATATGAGGTTTCCATTGTTTAGTGCGTACATGTTTATTAAATCTCTAAGCCATTAATCTGTAGATCAAATGCATGTAGAGTTCTTTGTTTGTCTTTTGTGAATGCAGGTCAGCCTTGGGAGGAGAATTGCAGTCAAAGAGCGACCAAGCGTGGAGAGAGATATGTACCAAACGTCGGAAATAAGGTATGTTCACTTGATCTTCTTAACTGTGTATTTGCTTAAGAGTAATGGGGATTAGGTCTAGGATGATGGTAAAAAGTGGGAATTTTTAGGTCTTTTCTACATGCATGATAAAACCCTAAGTGCTAGTCCGTAGGGGGATTTCCCACTCACAACACTAGGTCATATTTTATGTACAGGTTCTTGATCGACCCATTAATATGAAGATTATGCATTAATATCACAAAGTTATAAATACGCTAGAACTGTCAGCTGACGTCCAATGTTCTTAGCACTGTCTAGGATCTTAAAGGACCAAATTTATCCTAAAATTATTTTTAGACCCAACACAAGACCTTTAGTTGTTATGATTAACCCACCTAATGATAGGCGAGGCTTCCACAATGAATATTTAGTTGTAACGCCAAAAAAACACAAGAAAAACAAGCTAGTACCATGTGCACGAAGAAAGCCACTCGGAACACTAAAACTTGTTCATGACTGTGATCTAAAGAGAATTAGATGAGATAGGAAATGAATGACCGACTGTATAGATATGCATGGAGAGTTTAATCATTGGAAATGTAAGGATATTGACCAATGAACGCAACAAGAAGAGATTTGAGTTGGAATGGGAACGAGATAATCCACAAGGAGAAAGTGGACTACGCTGACCTGATAAACATTGGCAATAGGAAGTGGATTGTCCTCGATGTGCTTGATGATGATGAGGGGTAGAAATCCTTCCACTGATGCATTTTTGACAAGAGAAGGAAACTTGTCAATGGGTAACATGTCAGGAATAAGAGGTGAACCTCGTCAATAAGCAATGTAATGAAGTGAAAGGGAGAGAGTGTCATTGTTATGTGATCCAACAACGTGAGTATAAGTGAGTTAGCTGGTGAAAGGCATGCATGCGATACTAATGTGACCAATATCGGTGAGACGACATTATCATGAAAATTTCACTGACGATGAAGATGTGAGTCAATGAGGTTTGGCAAAAGCATCATAGTGCATTATCCAAGTTCAAAGGGATGTAGATGACGAACTAATGAGAAAACCAATGACATGTCAATGAAAAGACAGAAGAAGGATCTTCATGTCAGAATGCTTTGTTTCAACGTAGGAATAGGCGACTCATTGAAGTGTGTATCATTGGGTATAAGTGATCTGTGGAGTAACCAAAATTGGTAAAGCGAGGTAGGGTGAGAATAACTTGGGTGTAGCTATTTGCATGAGAGAGAGAGAGAGTGCAAGGGTTTCGATTGGAAGAATTAAAGGGTGGATCAATTTCTTATCTTGGATAGAGGCTAAGACAAGAAAATTGGGAGGATGTTGCGGGGGCACAAAACATAGGTATTCCAATAGAGGAAAAACAAATTTAGTAATCACTCACATAACCATATCAAAGATCAACACACTGATGTTTTCATGTGGTAAAACCCCTACAGGGAAACATCCATGGCCCCAACAAATGTGGCTACTTGGAGAAATTTATTAATGCAAAAGAAACAAATTACAAAGATATTTATAAGAGAGTTTCTCACAATCAATCATCAGCAATTGACCCTCTATTCTCTTTAAATAGAGATCATGGACCAATCAGGTGTTAATCCATAGATCAATGTAGTCATTGAGATTGAGGAGCATATGATCTGCCAGATCACTTTATGCTGGGAACATATCATGACCTTTGGATTACCTAACTACAAATTCATACTAATGCATACTAAAGAAACACCATTTTACCTAACGACACATTATACCAAGTTGATCTTAACTAACTTTCAAGTTTCTAAATATCCTAACATATTTCTATTGGGCCACTAAGGCTCTGTTGGATGTACCTGTAGTGTTGATCAATCCAAGTTGCAAAATCTTATCTTTCTCTCGAATTAGAGAATCAAAAAATGACTCAAGAGAGGGTTCTTTATAAGCACTCCATAAATCTTATGTAGTGGCATAAAATGTAGATACAAAAACCAAATATGCACTACCAATCTTGGAAATAATAGCATATATGCATTGATCTTCCTTCAAATCTAGTTGGCACTCGATACACAAAATTCTAAATGTTTTTAACTTAGATAAGTAATCTTCAATCGCAGGAAAACAATTGGATTTAAATTCATTAACTAATTCTCCAACTGGTGAGCTTGAATAATATTGTGTTTACCAAACACAACTTCAAGTGTTTCCCAAGATTTATTTTGGGGCATTAATTTATTTAAGGTGAAACATTAAAACAAGAGAGGTGGACATTCTAATTATTCCAAAGGATTCATCATTCCTATTAATCCATTTAGCATACTTTTCATCACTAGTGGGTTCTTGTTCTTTTCCCAAGGTAATCTGGTACAATCCTTTTCTTATTAATAAATCCTCCATATGGGATTTCCATTGGAATTAGTTGGTACTAGTAAGAAAAAGATCATTGGGAGAACACATATTAAATATGCAGAGAATATGGATTTAAACACTGAAACAAATGGTATGGATTGAAATCTCTCGAAAAAATAGGCTATTGAAAAAAACCACATTGAAAACAAAATTGGATGTGAAATTTATGCCCCTTTAGAAAAAAGAATAAGCAATAACCAAAGATTAGAAAATGTTAAGGGTCATTAAATTTACTTTTTAAGTTAAAAAAATTATGGGAATCATGCGTACTAGTAACCTGAATGATTCCATCATGGTGGGATCACTGGTGATGCTTTCATATTGACTAGTAGAGCTCGTCTATTGTAGATTGAGGATGAATGATGATGGAGTTTATTTCCTTAAACTGCGTCGACGATCCGGGTTGGTATCTCCATCTTGGGGCTATTATAGGCTTGGGATAAATAAATATTTTTTACCAGGTGCATATATAGATATATTGAAGTTGTTTCTCCACTTCCCATGAGCATCCGTAGCCCTGATGGAGTCACCATGATGTCACATACCTTGCTCCACTTCCAGCGAGCATCCATAGCCCCAAAGGATCTATCTGCATGTCCCCTAGTCTGGTCAAACTTTCCTTTCCATTCCTTCCTGACTTATTTAGTGCATTCTTAGAATTCGGTGGATGGGGAAAGCGATGGCATTTTTTATCTTGATAGGGAATGACTTCCATCCTTTGAGATTTATTTTTATATTTTCTACACCTAGCTACATAGAGATATCCTTTTTTTTGTTTTTAAGCCTTTTAGACTTTGACACTTCAACTTTCACATGAGAAACTAAATAGTGTGTAGATGGTTCCTCCATTACATAGGATCTTCTTTCCAGCTAATATGAAAGGATGACCATTGATTAACCACTATGCTCAGTGATGGTTTACTGTTGTCACACCATCCCAAATAGTTCTAATTCATTTTCAAACAGAGACCCCTAATTCTTCTCATGATCTAGTGTTATTGGATAAATCGGTGAATGTGGACATAAACCGATCTCCCTAGATCCACCTAGATCTAGAACAAAACGAGACAAGACATGGCGATTTCCTTAAGTTTAATCATTGAATTTTATATAGTATAAGAGATGAATGGCATACCTTTAAGTATCACTTCCTTATGTCTTTGTTTTCCCTGCTTCACTCTAGTGCTCTTGTGTTATTGATCCTGCAATGGAACACAAACCAACCAAAGTGAAAGCAACAATAATATGTTCAATGAAAACCTATACATGTGATCAAGGAGTCATGTAATAAAATGAGAATGATTTTATGGGAAAGAAACATGCCACCGTATTATATTAAGTAAAAGTGGAAGATACAACCAAACCTCCTTGATGTTGCAAGGTTCCCTTTTAGTGGCCCTTTGCTCCAACACACACACTTGCTTCAAACTTGCATAAAGATGACCCATAATATCTTGAGGAAACAATGGAGATATCAAGCATCAATTGAAGTAGAGTTCCTCACACAATCTTCAGCCTATTCTTAACTTGATATTTCTTGTTTTTTGCTTAACCTTTTCCATGAGAAATCCATCATTATATAGGAGAGGGGGAAATGGTCAAAGATATGAGGATGATCAACCAAATCAAATAATCCAGTAGGATCCAAACAATACAAATTACACCTCTTATTCTAGAAGATTCCCTTCTATAATATTCATGAACCTCGTCCATTTTCTTAGTCTTAAAATGCCACTGCACCCTGTCAATAGAGCAGCCTGTGGAAATTTTCCAAGCTAGGTTAAGGACAACCTACAAAAATTAGGCATTTCCACACTGTGTATTACTCTTATTCTGCGAGGTCCTTCTAAAAACATTTTTTGTAGAGGGAGAAACCAGTTACTTTTCTCATGCAAAAGGTCATTTTGAGAGCCTGAGCACATGCTTGTAGAAACATCACCAGGGTGACCAAAATAATATGTAACAAAATTCCCCCCAAAGTATGAGGCTAGAACTTGTGACAGCCCATACAGTGCTCTCTTAAGTTTGCACACATGTGAATCTCTGTCAAAGGTCTCAAAACTTTCTAGTTGTTCAATTTACACTTCTTCCTAAAAGATCTCGTTGAGGAACACAATTTTTACATCCATCTGATGAATGTGCCATCCCATCTGCGTTGAGAGTGCAAGGATGGATGTTATGGAAGAGTACCTTGCAACAGGTGAAAAGGTCCCATAATAATCTATCCCCTCGATCTATGAGAAGCCTCGGGCAACAAACCTGGCCTTGTATTTCTCCACACTCCCATAAGAATCTTTATTTACCCTGTAGATACATCTTGAACCTACCGTTGATTTGTCGACCGATCTTGGGACAATTTTCCATGCACTTTTTTTGACAATGGAGTCATACTCCTCTACCATAGCATCAACCCAAGTGGGGTCCTGCACTACTTCCTGAAAGGAATATGGTTCAGTCACAATACATTTTCTCATGAGAGCCATGTATCCAGCAAATCGATCAGGAGACTGTCTATGTCTGCGATGTGAAGTAGGGGATCCTACATTCTGTGAAACATCTAGTCTCAATCTGTCAGCTTCCATGGTGCACTTTCTGCCATTTCTGATGGATGGCTCTACTTGAGTGGTTTCCTCCACTCCATGAACCTCCTCATGTGGTTGATCCACATCTTGAGACTCATCTTTGGGAACCAACAATTAATCTTCTGCATGCAAGTTTATCTCCCTCTCAAGTGACAACCACATGGCTTTCCCCTCATCGAATTTTATATCCCGTCGCATAACAGTCATCTTATTGTTTGGAAAATACACACGATAATTATGGGGAGTTTCTATGTACCCAACAAATATCCCAACTTTAGCAGTCGATTCCATCTTCTTCTTGGAATCCTTGGTCACATGCACATAAACAGATGAGCCAAAAATTTTAAAATGAGAAACATCAGGTTTCTTACCAGTGAAAGCTTCTTCGGGTGTACTCATGCCAAGTATTCTATGAGGACAACGGTTCTGCACATAAACCGCAGTATTGCATGCTTCTGCCCACAAATGCATTGGTAGGCCCTGATCATGCAACATCACTCGTGCTACACCCACGATCATTCTGTTCTTTCTCTCTGTGACCCCATTTTGTTGTGGGTTATGAGGCACTATGAGTTCTCTTCGAATTCCTTCTTTGCTACAGAAGTCTTTGAATTAATTAGAGATGTATTCTCCACCATTATCGCTCCTTAGAGATTTCACTTGCTTCCCCGACTCTTTCTCCACCAATGCTTTAAACTCACATAACTTTGAGAATGTTTGATCCTTCTTCTGCATGAAGAATATCTAGCATTTATGAGAAAATTCATCAACAAAAAAAACACAATACCTATGTTTTTATGTCGAAGCAACCAAGAATGGTCCACACACATCTGTGTGAATTCTCTCCAGGATCACTGAAGCATGGTTCTCCTTTTCATGAAAGGTTGACTTTACATACTTCCCCAGGGTGCACCCCTTGCACTAATATAACTGAGCAAGTGTTCCCCTTTGAAGTCTAGTAGATATTTGTTGCATGATATTCAAGGCTCCGTGATGAAGATGGCCCAATCTCCTGTGCCATAATTTTCCCTCATCCCGACTCACCACTTTTTCTGCCTTTCCCATCATGGCATCGCAGCCATCTACCTCCAGCATGTAGAGATTCTTAACTCGAATCCCTATCTTTTTTACTTGACCCATTGCTTTATGTCACAGGAAAGATTTTCCATCGCTAAAAACAACATCATAGCCTCTGTCCTCCAACATTGTGACTGAGACCAGGTTTTTCTTCAGACCTGGAACATGCATAACATTTTTCAATTGAAATGGTTTACCGGACTCCCTCTGAAAGGTAATGGTAGCAATTCCAGTTGCACTGTACCATCCATCATCAGCCATTTCTATATGCATTCTGATATCTTTCTCCTCCAAGTCACTAAAAGACTATTTATCTCATGTCATGTGGTAGGAAGCGCCACTATCCAAATACCACACCGATCCCGATGCACTTTATGCCATGCATGTGATCAAAGAGAAGTCAAGTTCAAATTGCAAGACAAGAGCCTCACCAATTGCAGCTCCAGTAATTGTCTTGTTCTTCCTCTTCCGCGGACAGTTAGTAGCGAGATGCCCATATTCGTGATAGTGAAAACACTTCACTTTCGACAAATCCAACTTCTTGACTTTAGACTTGGATTTTGAATGGAATTTCTTCCCTTTCCCTTTCCTTCCCTTGGCATTCAAAGCACAATCCTTTTCATCATCATGCTTTGATGAAGATCCATCTCTAGTGTTTCACCTGAATTCCTCTTGCACTAGATCTGAATTCCCAATCTAGCAATTTTTCCATTCCATTGACAGAGTCTTGATAATTATGCCAACTCTTGGGAAGTCCTAGGAGCACCAAGCTCACCAAATCATCAGCAGTGACTGTTATTCCCACACTTCCAAGCTCATCCCAACATTGGACAAACTTCGTGAGATATTTTGGAATTGTGTCGCCCTTCTCCATATTGATCTTCTTGAGTTTATCTTTGAGCGCCAATTTCCTATGGTCGTTGTTGTTTTGGAACAAATCCGTCAAAACCTTCCACATTGCATGTGGTGTGGTTTTCCCATGGAGACTTGAGACAATGTGGTATCGTACTCCCTCCAACAGAATCCTCCTCGCCTTTGCCACTTTCTTTTGCCATGCATCAAGATTTGAAGTGTCTGTCACATCCGACTTAGGAACATCTTTGTCAATGTAATCCTTCAAGCCATTGTCTTTGAGTACTGCTTCCATCCTATCCTTCCAAGCAATGTATTTATAGCTTCCCTCGAGTGCATACTCCAACCTCAATCCATTGACAGACATTTCGATCTTGAATCAACTATCGCACCAAGAAAATCCTACAAATTCGAATGTTATCCAACCACAAAAACTCAACTACTGCAATTCCTCTTTCCCTGGGAGGTTCGCACCCCACCTGAGAGAAGCCTGAGGGAAGTTCGCACCCTACTAGTGTCTATCTTGCAAACTTGTTGAGGAATTTCGCACCCTACCAGTGTAAAGCCTGCAAAAATAACAAGGAAGTTTGCACTGTAATGCACAGTGGGGTGAGGGAGGTTCGCACCTCTCCTTTGAGTAGCCTGCGAGAATCTTAATGAAGTTCGCACCTCTCCTTTCAGTAGAGTGTGAGAATTTATTCTCCTATAAATGTGCATAGTTTCCATAACTAAGGTCCGCACCCTGCTATAGACGGGACATGCGAAAATACTATTATTTTCGCACCTCACTTCCGTGGCTCCGTGGCTCTGATACCATGTAGAAATTTCAATACAAATTAAGTATTTCCTATGATTATCCTGATCTAACAATTATATGCCACTGTTAAATACATAATCACTTCTACTATTATTCTTGTGGAAAATTAAACCATGATCACAAAGTGAAATATCAAGAAAACATAACACAGAAGTTTTTCTGGGAAACTGTAAAGATAAAAACCCCACTACCATATATTATGTATATCATGGATCATGAAACAATCTCATACAAAACTATAATCCAAGAGATCTCAGTACAATACAATCATCTCACACTGTCATACAAAAATTTAGCAAATACATGTGCCAATTTCTGTGTCCAGACAGCCTGCCTCCTCTGCACAATCCCTGCAATTAGAATTCTCACAATGAATTCGAATTACCTAGTTTGCACATGCTCGTGATCATATCCACTGCATGTGTGTTCAAATCAAAACCAATAGCCAAACTGTCCCTTTCACCTGTTATCTCAACTGGGTCTCCACATGATCTGACATGCATGTAGTTAATCGTGGTGAATCTTCAGTTGCATGTGATTTCACTGATTGTGAATTAATGAATAATTAATTCACTAAACTCTCACTAGTGTAAGTTCAGTTACAACAAGTACAACTAGGCTTAACTCACTTAACTACACTTATAACTCTGTTACAACTCCAAATCACTCAATTATAAATGAGATAATAGATTAATATTTATTGTCCAATTTATTTAACGGAAAAGTAAATTAAACACGTGTTTCTTTTTGACTTTTCAACACTCCCTCTCAATAAGAAAGGGATTATCCTTCACCCCAATCCTATCTCTATGATATTCGAATTTTCTCCTGGTGAGCGCCTTCGTCAGAATGTCTACATCCTGAACTTCCATAGGAATGTATTGAAGCAACATGATATTCCACTGCACACAATCTCTGAGATGATGATACTGGATATCTATATGCTTAGATCTATCATGAAACATAGGATTAACAAATATTTTAATGCAACTTTGATTATCACAATAAATCACTATCGGATCTAAATGAGAACCAAACAAACCAACCAAGATATTTCTCATCCAGATAGCCTCACATGCAACTTGACTCCCTGCCATGTATTCCGCTTCCGCTGAACTAAGTGCCACGGATATTTGTTTCTTGTTGTACCAAGAAACAGCTGTAGATTTGATACTAAAGATCCCCCCTGATGTTATCTTCCTGTCTGTTGGGTTGCCCACCCAATCTGCATCCATGAAGCCATGCAACTTCACCTCATCCGTATGTATGTACCATAATCCATACTCAGATGTGCCCTTCAGATATCTCAGGACATGCTTACCCGCCTTCCAAAAGAGTTTGGTAGGATTAACCATCGCTTGAGTTAGTCCATTAACCGCATAGAAAATTTCTGGTCTCGTGTTCACTAAATACATTAGCGAACCCACTAATTGTTGATACAAAGTAGCATTCACTACCTCTCCAGAAGTAGCATCCTCTTTCCTCCAGTTTCCTGGAAGAGGAGTATCCATGGGTTTGCATCCCTCCATGTGAAACTTACCCAGTATCTCCCTTTCATACTTTCCTTGAGACACAAAAAGTTCACCATCTCGCTGCCATATTTCCAATCCAAGGAAATAATGAAGAAGGCCCAAATCCTTCATCTCGAACTCCTTTGCAAGGTCATCCTTGCATGAGTGTATCATCTTATCATCACCAGTTAGTATTAAATCATCAACATAAAGCACAATGATTAAAAGCTTACCCTCCACCATAATTTGGTATAGGTTTGCATCCGCTTCACTTTTGGTGAAGCCCAATCCGATGAAATAGTTGTCTATCTGAGTGTACCAAGCACGGGGTGCTTCCTTCAGCCCATACAATGCTCTCTTGAGTTTTCACACATGAGAATCTCTTTTAGAGGTCTCAAAACCTTCTGGTTTCTCAATGTACACTTCTTCCTCAATGATCTTGTTGAGGAACGCAGTTTTTGCATCCATCTGATGAATGCGCTAGCCCCTCTGCGTTGAGAGTGCAAGGATGGATCTTATGGAAGAGTACCTTGCGACAGGTGCAAAGGTCTCATGATAATCTATCCACTCAATCTGTGAGAGGTCTTGGGCCACAAACCTAGCCCTGTATTTCTCCACACTCCCATCAACAGCTTGCTTTACCCTGTAGATCCATCTCGAACCTACCACTGATTTGTCAACCAGTCTTGGGACAATTTCCCATGCACTTTTTTTCACAATGGAGTCATACTCCTCTACCATAAAATCAACCCAAATGAGTTCCTACACTACTTCCTAAAAGGAATATGGTTCAGTCACAATAAATTTTCTCATGAGATCCATGTATCCAGCAAATCGATCAGGAGATTATCTCTGTCTGCGCTGTGAAGTAGGGGCTCCTACATTATGTGCAGCATCTAGTCTCAATCTGTCAGCTTCCATGGTGCACTTTTTTCCATTTATGATGGATGGCTCTACTTGAGTGGTTTCCTCCATTCCATGAACCTCCTCATGTGTCTTATCCACATCTTGAGACTCATCTTTGGGAACCAACAGTTCCCAAAGATGCCCATGTTCGTCACAGTGAAAAGACTTCACTTTGGACAAATCCAGCTTCTTGACTTTAGACTCAAATTTTGAATGGAATTTCTTCCCTTTCCCTTTCCGTGCCTTAGCATTCAAAGCACAATCCTCTTCATCATCACGCTTTGATGAAGATCCATCTCTGGTGTTCTTCCTGAATTCCTCTTGCACTAGATCCGACCATAGTCGTTCCCAATCAAGCAATTTTTCCCTTCCATTGACAGAGTCTTGATAACTGTGCCAACTCTTGGGAAGTCCTAGGAGCGCCAAGCTCACCAAATCATCAGCAGCGACTGTTATTCCCACACTTCCAAGCTCATCCTGACATTGGACAAACTTCATGAGATATTTTGGAATGGTGTCGCACTTCTCCATCTTGATCTTCCTGAGTTTATTTTTTAGCACCAATTTCCTATGGTCGTTGTTGTTTTGGAACAGATCTGTCAAAACCTTCCACGTTGCATGTGGTGTGGTTTTCCCATGGAGACTTGAGACAATGTGGTCTCGTACTCCCTCCAACAGAATTCTCCTTGCCTTTGCCACTTTCTTTTGCCATGCATCAAGATTTGCAGTGTCTATCACATCTGGCTTAGGAACATCTTTGTCAATGTAATCCCTCAAGCCATTGTCTTCGAGTACTGCTTCCATCCTGTCCTTCCAAGTAATTTAGTTAGAGCTACCCTCTAGTGCATACTCCAACCTCAATCCATTGAAATACATTTTGATATTGAATCAACTGTCACACCAAGAAAATCATGCAAATTCGAATGTTATCCAACCACAAAAACTCAACTGTTGCAATTTCTCTTACCCTGGGAGGTTTGCACCCCACCTAAGAGCATCCTGAGGGAAGTTCGCACCCTACCAATGTCTAGCCTACGAACTTGTTGACGAAGTTTGCACCCTACCAATGTACAACCTGTGAAACTAACAAGGAATTTTGCATTGTAATGCACAGTGGGGTGAGGGAGGTTCGCACCTCTCCTTTGAGGAGCCTGTGAGAATCTTAAAGTTTGTACCTCTCCTTTCAGTAGGGTGCGAGAATTTATGCTCCTAGAAATGTGCGTAGTTTCTAGAACTAAGGTATGCACCCTACTATAGACGGGACTTGAAAAAATACTATTATTTTCACACCTCACTTTCGTGGCTCCGTGGCTCTGATACCATGTAGAAATTTCAATACAAATTAAGTATTTTCTGTGATTCTCCTGATCTAACAATTATACACCACTGTTAAATACAGAATCGCTTCTACTATTATTCTTGCGGTGAACTAGATTTTATGAGCAGAACAAAATGAATACAGATTATTAACAGGTTCTTAACACAAAATAACAGAGATACAGTAAAACTAGTTTTCTATTCAATAACGAAATAAGTTGAAACTGTAAAATGCAGCGGAAACAAGCTTGTTGGAATGGTGGAAGCTTATCTCTGAGAAGAGATGTGACAGTAGCTTGCACTCACAAGAAGAAGGTTACAATGAGTCTTTGAAGGCCTTTTTACAATAAGAAAGAATTCCAAAAACCCTAGACATCCAAAAACCTAACCCTAGGAGATGAAGCGCCAAAAGTCATGTGGGCCCCATTTGAGTAAGTTAGTACATCAACTTCCTAGGCTTGTAACTTTTGCATACGATCTCCGTTTTAGGCGTGTGATAGCCTGTTGGAAAGGTATCATTGAGGAGATTCATTTTGGGGGCTCAATCATGCCATTTTATATCATTGAGGAGATCGATCCTGAAAAACATTCATTTAGGCCCTCAAAATGGCCCCGTAAGTTAAAACTGCCAAAAATAGTAATTTGCCAAAATTGTCAGAAAACTGTTTTGAGCCAGTTGGAAAAGGTGGCTAGCCACCGATGTCCATATAGATCAATCCTCCCTCCTTAGGAAGCAATGGTCTCCATTGCGTTTAGGTCCCCCATCATATGAGGAAATTTCTGCTGAATTTGGCACCGGGTGAGCCACTTGCGTTGGTGCAGGAGTTGCCCTGCTTTGACGACTCGATAAAGATGGATCCTTTGTTGTCAAGTGCCCTTGATATGTCTATCCACAATCTAATCATTTAATGCCTGTTGTAGGAAGTTGAGGTTGAACTCTATTAGTGTCAGTTGTTCTTCTACTTCTGAGGTGTTCAATAATGGTGGGAAATAAGGGAGAAGGAGATCCACGTTGAACACTGGGTGCAGACCAAGGAAAGGAGGAATGTTGAGCTCAAAAGAATTGTCCCCCATGGCCTTGGTGATATTTTATGGCCCATAACAGAGTGGGTGAATTTTTCGAAGGGGTCTTGTAAGGCGTTCTTTCTGCAAGTGCAACCAAACTTTGTCACCCACCTGAAACTTATGCGGCACCCGATGTTCATCATGGCATTGTTTGTATTTGTCATTGGACTTTTGTAGGATATCCTGAACCTGTTGGTAGATGTGTTGGATCCGCTCAATGAACCGGGTGGCTTTGTCAGCTTAAGTTGGAGCAGGAGATGAGTCAGTTCAGGTGACCGCAAGGGGAAGTGCAACATCTATGGGTCCCAATGGTTGGAATCCCAACCCCACTTGAAAGGGGTTTTGGTCGGTTGAGCTATTAAGAGCTCATTTGTAGCTATGCTAGACATAGAGAAGGCTCTCATCCCATGTGTGAGGGTGATTTGAATTATACATGCGAAGGATATGCACAATCATTCGATTTACAACCTCGGTTTGGCCATCTGTCTGAGGGTGGAAGGTCGTGGATTTGGTGAGCTTGGTGTCCAGCAGTGACTAGAGGCTCGACCAGAATGTGCTAAGAAATTGACTATCCTGATCTGAGACAATGGTTTGTGGGATTACAAAATGTACCCAGACTCATTCAAAGAAGAGCTTTACAGTGGCCTCTGTTGTGATTCTCTTCTTGCAACCATAATCGCCATCTTAGAAAAGAGATCAACAACCACAAAAACACAGTCATTTCCCCGCTTGGTGGATGGGAGGCCCAACATGTAGTCCATTGAGATGGATTCCCATGGCCTGTCAGGAATAGGAAGAGGGGTGTACAGGCCCTGTTTCTTATTGGTCGGTTTGGCAATAGTGCAGGCAGTGCAGGACCTGATATACTTGTCAATCTCCTGTCAAAGTTTCGGCCGGTAGAAATGTTTCTGTAGCATCACCATTGTCTTTTCAACACCAAAGTGTCCTACCACTCGACTGTAGTGGGCTTCCTATATCATCTTCGCTCGCTCACTTGATGGAACATAGATATGGCCCAGATGACACAACAACCCATCCTGAAGATGGAAATTATCGAAATTGCATTTGCACCCAACATTTGGTAGGCGATGGTGAAGTCAGGGTCTGTCTCAAAGAGTTGGGGCCATCCAGATGTCTCATGGCTGCAAGAGTCTAGCACTGTGGTGAGTGCCACGACTAGCGGTCTGCTGAGGCAATCGGCGATGTGATTGGTGCTTCCTGTTTTATACTTGATGTTGAGGTGGAATTGTTGCAAGTATGTGGACCACTTTTGATGGCGGTCATTCTGCAATTTTCCCTGTGTCTGCATGAACTACAGTGGCTTATGATCAGTGTGGATGACTATCTCCTTTCCAAGAATGTAATGTCTCCACTGGCAGCATGCTTGCACAATGGAGTACATTTATTTGTCATAAGTAGGGTACTTATAGAAAATATTTGATAGTGTCTCACTATAATAGGCCACGGGGTGGTCGTGTTGAGTGAGAACGACACCCACAGCATAGTCTGAAGCATCTGTCTCGAACTCAAAAGGATGTTGCAGGTCTGGCAATGAAAGTACTGGGGCTGAGCACAAGAGTTGCTTCAAATCATTGAACGCTTGTTGTTGGGACCGAACCCACACAAATTTCTCCTTACCACCAACCCTGTTTATTTGGTTGAGGGCCCATGCAATATGGGAGAAACCCAACACGAACCTGCGGTAGAAATTGGAAAGGCCCAAGAAACTCCGAAGCTCAGTGAGTGTTGTTGGGGCTGGTCAGTCATGGATGACTTGGATCTTGGCTGGATCAACATATACTCCATGCTAATCAATGATGTGGCCTAGGTAATGGACCCTGTCCATGCCGAAGGAGAATTTTTCCAAGTTGGCATATAGCTTGTGCTGCCACAAGGTGTGCAGAACCTACTGAATATGTTGCACGTGTTCAGACCAAGTCTTGCTATAAATTAGAATGTCATCCAGATACACAACTACAAAAGTATTGGTGAATGGTCGCAGGATATCATCCATCATCCTCATGAAAGTGGCTGGAGAATTTGTCAAACCAAAGGGCATGACCAACCATTCAAAAAGGCCTTCCTTTGACTTGAAGGTGGTCTTCCATACATCTATCTATTATATCGGGACCTGGTGGTAGACAGACTTCAGATCAATCTTACTGAAGTATTTGGCCCCCATGAGTTGATCAAGGAGGTCATTGATTCAGGGAATCGGGTACTAGTTTCTGATTGTGATTTTATTCAGAGCCCGGTAATCAATACAGAGTCGTCGGGTTCCATCTTTCTTTTGTACCATCACGATTGGACTACTGCAAGGTGATGAGCTGGGGTGGATGTGCCCCTTGTGGAGAAGTTCTTGTATCTGTCGCTTGATCTCCTCATTCTCTAACAAAGAACGATGATAGACTGGCCCATTGGGTAGCAGTGCGTCAGGAGTCAGATCAATGGGGTGCTTTACCTGGTAGTGCAGAGGTAACCTTATAGGTGAGGAGAATATATCCGAGTATTCTTCCACGACCTTATCTACTTGCTTCTGCTATGTGGAGAGGTTGGCCATAGAGACCCTGGATGTGGCTGTGATATTTCACTTATTCTAAGAGAGAATCACGAAGAAGACAAACTTCCTTCTCTAAGAGATGACCTTCCTACATTTCTTAGTAGAGATCAAGGAAATAACACTAGGTGGGACTGCCTCGGGTATCCTATACAATTTCCTGTTCAAATTAATAATAACACTACGAGGCCTAGACTTATATATAGCATGACATTTCCATAAATAAGTTTGGCCCAAAATAACATCACAAACTTCAAGCAGAGCAACATCACACAATACCTCGTCTTTGAAGGGCTTGATGTCATATGACAATCGGCATTGTTGGCTGATGTAGAGATCGCTTCCTTGGCGGAGCCATCCAATGGTGTACAGTTGTGGGTGTGGTGTTGTTGGTGGGGCCAGCCACTTGATGACCTCTATTGAGATGAGGTTCTTCTGGCTACCACTATCAACGATGAAGTGCAACAAGGTGCCTTTTATCCACATCTGTGAATGGAAGAGGTGCTCTCTTTCTTCTGGCTCGTCTAGTTCAGCAGGCTGGAGCTTGGTGGTAGCAACGGTGGCACTGGGTTCCACGTCAATGACTCATATTTTCCTTTCTGGTTCTAGCTCAGAGTCATAATCTGCATCTGATTCAGAGGCTTTCACTTCGGCCACCAGCGACTGCTTTGAGCGGCAGTCAGCAGTGTTATGCCGAGGGCTCTTATGGAAGTCGCACCACTCCCTGGTATCTTTCTTTGTCTTTCTGGTGTCCTTCTTTTCTTGTGGCTTGGACTGGTTGTCCTGATATTTTCCATCTTTTCTCTATCCTTTGTTCGGTGGGTTGGGGCTACCCTTTCCTAGATTTTGTTGTGAGGGGTTCCTACGCCCAAATTGCCGCGTCTTTTGTTTGAGATTCTGCTCGATTTTGACAGCATATCGATAGGGTATGCCCAAGGATGAGATGTCCATAAATTCCATTTTGGTCCAGATGTATCTATGCAAAGCACCGTGATACTTGAGCTCCAGATGTCACTCTGAATCTTTGATACCCAACTTGGTGCGTAAGGTATGGAAGATATTTGTGAATTATGGCACTGCTTGGTCTCTTTCTTGCCGCAGTGTGGTCCATTTGGTATACAGGTCATCATAACTTTCGACAAGGTAGTATTGTTCCTTAATAGCATCCTTAAAGGATTCCCATGTGGTCGTGACTGAAAATAATGAGGTTTACTCTATTTCCCTTTGCTCACAGAAAGTTTCCCACCAATGTTTGACATGGGGAACAGCTTTGAGGAGTTCAAAAGTAATCTTTTCTTTATTCAAAAAGTTATGGACAGAAAAATACCCTTCTAGTAGATTCAACCACTTGTCTACAACATCTGCGTCTATCTGACCTTCAAATATGAATATCATTATTTGTACCTTGAAGGGAGCGGTGCCTCCGTTCGAAGAAGATGCATTGCCTGTTGGTAGCCGCTGAAGGATTTGCACGAAACTATCCATCATCTCATTCCTCTATTGGGTGAGGGCTTCCTCAATCAACAATTTGAAAGGATCTCCTATCCCATCATATTTCTTTTCTCCTGCCATGGGAGGTCACTTGGGCATGCGAGAGCTTCTTTCCTCAAGAGAAATAAGCTCAAGACCCAACTCTTTGTACTCCGACCTCGTTGGGGACATGCATTAAGATGACAAGGAGCAGACCACTCTGATACCACTGATCCAGATTTTATGAGTAGAATGAAATGAATACAGATTATTAACAGGTTCTTAACACAAAATAACAAAGATATAGTAAAACTAGTTTTCTATTCAATAATGAAATAAGCTGAAACTGTAAAATGCAGCGGAAACAAGCTTGTTGGAATGGTGGCGGATTATCTCTGAGAAGAGATGTGACAGGAGCGTGCATTTGCAAGAAGAAGGTTACAATGAGGCTCTAAAGGCCTTTTTACAATAATAAATAATGCCAAAAACCCTAGACATCCAAAAACCTAACCCTAGGACATGAAGTGCCAAAAGTCATGTGGGCCCCGTTTGGGTAAGTTAGTACATCAACTTCCTGGGGTCGTCACTTTTGCATATGATCTCCGTTTTAGGCATGTGATAGCCCGTTGGAAAGGTATCATCGAGGAGATTCATTTTGGGGGCTTAATCATCCCTTTGTCTATAATTGACGAGACCGATCCCAAAAAACCTTCATTTAGTCCCTCAAAATGTCCCCGAAAGTTAAAACTGCTAAAAATAGTAAATTGCCAAAATTGTCAGAAAACTATTTTGAGCCAGTTGGAAAAGGTGGGTGGCTACCAATATCCATCTGGATCATGTGAAAAATTAAACCATGATCACAAAGTGAAATATCAAGAACACATAATACAGAATTTCTTTCGGGAAAGCGTAAAGATAAAAACCCCACTATCATATATTATGTATATCATGGATCATGAAACAATCTCATACAAAACTCTAATCCAAGATCTCTCAGTACAATACAATCGTCTCACACTGTCATACAAAAATTCAGCAAATACATGTGCCAATTTCTTTGTCCAGACAACCTGCCTCCTCTGCACAATCCCTGCAATTAGAATTCTCACAATGAATTCGAATTACCTAGTTTGCACATGCTCATGAGCATATCCACTGCATGTGTGATCAAATCACAACTTATAGCCAAATTGTCCCTTTCACCTATTATCTCAACTGGGTCTCCACTGGATCTGACATGCATGTAGTTAACTGTGGTGAATCTTTAGTTGCATGTGAGTTCACTGATTGTGAATTAATGAATAATTAATTCACTAAACTCTCACTAGTGTAAGTTTAGTTACAACTAGTACAACTAGGATTAACTCACTTAACTACACTTATAACTCTTTTACAACTCCAAATCACTCTGTTATAAATGAGATAATAGATTAATATTTATTGTCCAATTTATTTAAGGGAAAAGTAAATTAGACACATGTTTCTTGTTGACTTTTCAACATCAATAAAAATCATAAATACTCCATTGCAACCTAGATCAAAATGGTGAGATCCAGGGTCTTCAATCTTGTCGTCCGTATGTACAAATCTAGCCATGTGATTACAGATGTTGAAGTCAAACATGGTAGAAACCACTTGATTACTGGTCATTGATGAAAACCGTTAACAAGTGCGAGGGAAATCACCATTGATGTCAATGACACCCAAGGTACCTCAATACATTCCATCGAATGTGAAAAAATGAGTTGAAGTCGAACACTTGATGAAATCTCTTGATCAGGGATCAATGATGTGAAGACACTGTCGAAAGAGAAGAAATGTGCCATTGAGGCATGCAAGCAATAATATACTAAATGATTTCTAAGTCTTGTTCCTAAATTATGAGTTGAAGTCGACAAGAAAAGACTCGTCACAAGAGGGCCTTGATGTATCCCCCATCACTGACGTGAAATAAGTAACAGATTTAGGGTAGATCAAAGTATGAAAATGATTTGAAATAGGCATAGGGAAGGTCGACATGGTAGAAATTGATAATTGCAGATGGTCGACTTGATAGAAGGCTTGTGCAAGGTTGGACTTCTCTTGAACATATGAATGACATGACAATGGCCTTGACATCATTGACTCAAATATGACCCAAGATATGAACTTGTAGAAGTTTAAACAAAAGAAAAATGGATTTCCCAACCTGGATTCAATGACAAAAAGGGGGTGTCATGTTCAAGAGCGACTATCACTCCCACTAATACAAATACAAAGACACATTTATTTCCTAAAATTTCCCCCACCATTTCTGGCGAGTACCTATTTATTGTTACGCAAGCTTGAGGAGGATGACATATGCTTGTTGATGTAAGCTCATCCTTCAGACGAGTCCCTCTGAGTTTGTTTAATGAACCCTAAGAAGGAGTGGTTTGGTTCCATATAGGTCTTTCGATGTTTGTTTTATGAGTCAAAAGAGAGAAAACTCAGGGGTTTTTCATATTTAGAGAGTCTAAAAAACATTTAAAGAGAACTCTCTCAATTCCTTTTTCGTAAATTAATTTAATGAGACCAAAAAACTGATAAACTATCACCCATCAAACGTTTTCTTCAAATGATTTTACGAGCGTGAAAAGAACAAGGTCGCTCAGAAATCTCTTTTTTTTTATGGATTGTGAAAAGATCTTAAAGGATACTCCACGAGTTTCACTTTTCGTGTTACTATGAAGAGTATGAAAAGATGATAAAAGTATACTCAGTTGCGTTCTCATTGATTTACGAGCATGAGAACGAACAAAAACTAAGCTTGAGGTTTTTCCTGAAAAACCTAAACAGTATTTATACATGTGACAAACGTAAAAACAAATTGGGAAAAGTATCCATATTTCATTGTTCAGGCTCCAAGATCATTCATCTACGAAAAAATACAACACTCGCACTACCATTAGAACATTAGGTTTTAGGCAAAAAATGAATAAAATAATATAAAAAATTCAATAGAAATAGCAAAAAGTGAATAAATATAGGTAAAACCCTTTTTTTACCATTTCATTATCATTTTACTGAAAAGTCATCCAAAAACCCCTTTTTTCCTCAAACTTCCTCTGTTGATTGCGGGAGATACAGGAAACTATTCGACGAATGGATTCCACCAAAGAGGCAATCTTCTCGTCCTCTGTCATTTCCATGGATTAATTTTCTTTTTCACTGGTTAAAAAATAGTGTTTGAGTCAGGTTTTAAGCCGATGGGTGCGCGCAGGAGTTGGCACAGGTGGCATATATCGGGCCCTGCAGAAACCATAGGTTTCCACATGTGTCCTTTGGTTCACCTTAGGAAGTCTCACACTGTGCATAAAGCTACCTGCAGCGGGCAAAAAACAAAATTTTGTATGCATATTTAACCAATAAAAAATTATCAAGGATGTGAAATAAAGATGTTAACTTTCTTCTTATGGCTCCACTGTAGGTTTTTACCATCAATATGTTGGAGTGGAGGGAAAGAGAACACAAGGACGATGATATCATCCTCAGGAATGACCTAGGCACAATTAATCCCCTCTCGCAATGTGGGCTCCTGAAGTTCTTCAAAATCCAGGGAATGAGGGCCCAAATCTGGTTGTTTGAGTACTTGGTTCACATGTGGGATGTGGATCAGCAGGTTTTCTATGTGGGAGTCCACACGCTTTCCCTAGATATTGAAGATATCTATTTTTTGACGAGGTTATCACGTTGTGGATCCCATGTGACTTTGACAGGCGAAAGAGGGGGCGATTTACCAATGAGTGAGTATGTCCACAGGTATTCTGATCCCGATGTTGAGAGATGTAAGGGAAAGGTTGCCATTAGGGGTGTCTAAGATTTACCTTTACAAACTATCTTATTCACTATTGCACCTATGGTAGGGAGTGCATCTCCTCACATGGCCCTCCAGAGATACTTCCAATATGCAGTGGAGTGCATGGAGCCTCGGGTATTCAACTAATCTGATGGGCTTCTATGCAGTATGAAGAAACAGCTAACAAAGTGCAAGAGAGGTGACCTGAAGCAATTCAGGTACAGATCTATTTTAGTGTCCTTCTTCCTCAAGAGGGTTCCTCACTTGCGTTTATAGGTAAAGTGGGGCTTGTCAGCCCCACAGGATCCAATGATGAAATTATGGTGCGACATCATGGATCGACACATGGCAGGCCCTATTGTCAAATACAACGATGTATTCTTTGATTGGTTGAGGCCTCAGCTACTGATGGTATACGATTATGCCTATGCCAGTTTGGATTTTAGAGGTGACCCAGACTTGGTTCTACCTGGGGATTCTCAATGGGGGAACTTAGGTAAGAAGCACATTTTTGTTTTTATAATGTTTTTGTGAATTTTGAAATATGAAATTTTTTTTATGTTTTTAATCCGAGGACTAATAAAAAACTCTTTGACAATGTAGATGTAGGACTGCATCGACCTCCAAATACATCCCCCATTCAGAGACGAGGAGAAGCATTCGAAGCCATAATATGGGATGATGGTGAATACAAGGTAATCGAGCAAAACTTGGAGGGTTTGACAACAGATGTCCCAGATATCTCCATCAATGAGATCCCGAGACGATATCGGTGCCATACTGTAGGAGCATCCTGTTCTACTAGTTGACTGCTTTGTAGTGTGGCATGAGCATTTGTGTGTTACCGTGAGAAACATCCTTGATGGTATTTTGTATATGGATATATGTGCTTCAAATTTTGATATTTTTGGTCTTCGGACAAAAACTTTATGTAAAACAATTTTATAGTTATATATATACACGAGGCTTCTACTGGCTTACTTTTCTTTATGTAAAACATGTGATTGCATTTATAAATGTCTCAAATGTTTGTCTAACACATAATTAGCTAATGCATATGTTAATGTATTTAGACATCTACGAATGTGTTGATATTCAATATAATCAAAACGACGTTCCAAGAGGCGAATTCATAAATATACCCTCAACAAAGTAGGAATCTGGATAGCATAGACATTACTTAACTGTAGTACTACTAGCTGCAAATTGAGTCGTACAACAAGGTGATGGATTCCAAGTGAAATAGCGTTGGTCAACAATTCAATTACTGCACTATATTTCGTGATATTGTTAGTTGCACGACCGAGGCAAACACCATGTAGATTTATTAATTTGTTTGTAGGTGCGTAGATTTTCCAAGAAGAAGATGATAAGTTATGAGTAGTACAACTAGCGCCATCAACGAAGCCAATGTAGGGTAGCAAAGACACCAACATCTGGAAATGAAGCACAACAGAAGGTAAGCAATTAGGGGTCGAAACCAAATAACGAAAAAGCACACAAGAGTATGATACAGTAAAATACAAGCACTTATGCAAAGATAACCTAGGCATAGTACTTATTCAAGTAAAGCCCATTTTTGGGTTCACTCAAAGGAATTCCATCATAATCTACTAACTCATAAGATCCCTTCTCAAACACTTGTTTGACGATATAAGGGCTTCGCCACATAGCCTCGAATTTTTCGGCCCCTAGTAATTCATGACGTTGTTCATAGAGGAGAACTATATTTCCTTCAGAGAAAACATGTGGCTTGACATGCTTGTCATACTGGGCTTTGACATGTTTTTTCTGAGATGCAATAACCAGGGTGGCATCACGACAGGTTTCATCTAATTGCATCAGGTACAATAGATGCTCCTCTTTGGCAGAGGTGTTTGGAAGAAGTTCAATGGCTAGCTTCAATGATGGTATCTCACATTCAATCGATAGGACAACTTCGATACCATACACTAATTGGAAAGGCATAAATCCCATGGCAGACTTCATGGATTTCTGATAGGCCCATAATGCTGAAAACAACATCGTGTGCCAACTTGTCTTATGAATTCCTATTATCCATCAAAGCATAGTGATAAGAACTTTGTTTATCACTTCAACCTGGCCATTGGCCTGTGGATAGTAGGGGGTTGGGTTTTCATGACGAAGACCCAAATTTTCAGTAAGCTCAAACATCATGAAGTTTTGAAAATAGCTACTGTGATCAGTGACAATAGCTTTTTCTATTCCAAATCGAGTGATGATATGATTGAATATGAATAGGGATGCAGTTTTTCTGGTATTATCAAATATAGGCATCATCTCGGCCCATTTACTGAAATAATCCATGGCTACAATGATGTATCCATACCCCCCGACCGAGTGAGGGTTACATAGCATGAAGACAATGACCTATTTTGCGAAAGGACCAATGGAAACTATAGGGTGTAAAGGAGCGGGATGAGATCTTATCTTGTTGTTATATGTCTGACAAGCATGACACTTCTGGACAACAATAATAGAGTCTTTAAACAAAGAAGGCTAGAATTACCTTGCTCGTAAGATATTTTGGGCAGTGGCATACCCAGACATATGAATGCCACATGCTCTAGAGTGGCAATCATAGGTGAGACAACATCGAAAAATAGAGTCAACACCACGACGATAAAGAGTGTCACCAATAATTATGTATTGACGGGCTTCATACCGTATACGACGGCGGTCTGTGCTAGAAAGGTCAGTCCGGAAACTTTGATTCTGGAGATAGATGATAATATCTCCATACCAAGAATCATCAGAACTTATCAGAAAAAGGGATTCATCATACAAGGAATCTTCTGCCATATTTTCTGTCTCAATGGAGGGAAGGTGACATATCAGTTCAGCGAAAACCAATGATTTCTTAAACTTAGCGTGTTCAAACTCTAAGTCAAACTCCTGGAGAATCACAATCCATTTGGAGTACTTTCCCCCTAGAAATTGGCACATAAGGATATGTTGCATAGGGTTGCAATCAGAAATAATAGTGGTCTTGCGTAATATGATACGGAAACGTTGGACAGCTTGAACAACTACCAAGGCCAGGTTTTCCACATGTAGGTATTTGGCTTCGGTAGTCGTGAGACTCCAACTCAAATAATAAATTACATGTTCGTCGTGTGAATCATATTCTTGGACTAAAACCATGGAAATGGTAGAGTCCGCAGCGGTAAGGTAGAGGAAATAGTCTTGACTATAATCGGGTGGGAAAAGCAGTGGTGTACGGGTTAGGGAAAGATTCACAGCTTTGAAGGATTTGTTGGAAGTTTCGTCCCATATGAACTCATAACCCTTCTTCAATAGTCGAGTAAATCCTATCGCTAACTTGGTGTAGTTGAGGATGAATCGACGCAAAAAGTTTTCCTTCCCTTGCAAACTTTGAAGTTGGCGTAATGTAGAAGGAGGAGGTAGGTTAAGGATAGCCTCAACCTTCAAAGGGTCCACTCTAATTCCATCAAGTGACACAATAAAACCTAGAAGTCGGCCGGACTCCACACAAAAAACACATTTGTGTGGGTTTAAACGTATATGATAGTAATGATAGTGAATAAAAATGGCTCGGAGATGGGTCGGGTGATCTTGGCAGTGCATGGAATGCATTGGTAGATCATCGAGATACGGTTGTACGATGTGTTTGATATCGTGAAAAGAATAAGACATGGCACGTTGAAAGTTCACACCAGCGTTCTTTAAACCGAAAGGAAGTTTCCAGTAGGAAAAGGAACCCCAAGGACAAATGAAAGAAGTCTCTGGCGAATGGGTTTAGCATCCGGGTAAGTATTAATTTCATGTACAACAATATCGGGATCAATCTCGGGCATCTCTTCATAGCTCCAAGCGAAAACGTCACGGAATTCTTGAAAAATATCTTTATAAGTGACGACTTCATCATCGAAACATGCGGATCCGATGTGAACATTTTCGATGAATCCATGTTTAATGGATATGTCAAGAGGAACATTGGGTGAAATGTTACTCAGGTTCCCTTCATAAAGAACATATTGTGTTGACTCAGGAGCAGAGGAAATGAAAATAATTGTCAACGGAGTCAAAATCCGTTGGTAACTCTCGATGGTGTGCTACTCTAGGAAGAGAATGGAACGATGATGTCCATCACCCCATGGAGTGTCTTCCATGGACATAACCGATATGATCATCTCATTCGTAGGAAAGATGACTTGAAACAGATCGGGAGATGAATCACCGAGAGAGGGAGTAGAAGTGGTTGTCAATTGAATGGCTTGATAAGCATATTCAACTAGACTTAAAGGAATTTGTTCTCCATAGTAAAGATAATCACTGGGGTCAGGTTTTATCCACGGGTCATGAGACAGGTGTTTCGTGAATAGAGGTGGAAATCATGTTGATTGAAGCAACAAAAAGAGGTGGAACATCAGGTGGTGGTATTGAGAAGGTACCCATTAAAGTGGAATATTTTAGGAGACTCACACCGACATTCTTGTACCCAGGAGGTGTCTTCGAGATAAATGGCACGTCGCTAGTACGGGAATTAGAGTTGAAAAAGGCCATTTGGTCAACCATAACGAATTTTCCTTGATGTGGGAAATGTAACACACGAAAAAGAGTTGACACAATGACATGCATGGAATCAATCTAGCTATGACCGAGTAAGAGGTTATAGTCAAGAGGCGCATCAAAGACATCGACCTCGACATTGACCAATTTTCCTTCCATCGTAATAGACAATGAGGGAAGAACATCGTAGGGTTTAAATCTAGAACCTTTGAAATCCTTAAGTGTTTTTTGTGTGATTCAGTGAGGGGGGGAGAGCCACTGTATTTCCAACAAGCAACATACATGATGCATGTTGAGGTGCCCTCATCAATAATGGTTCTACATATGTTTTTTTTCTAGACAACAAGTTGAATATGAAACGTTAACTGAGGAGGTAGCCTTAGAATGTCATCTTCTAGGTCAAAGATTATCAAATTCATATATGTGGGATCAATTCCACCGATGGACTTTAACAGTGCCTTCCGTTGAGTGGGACAACTTTGAAGGACTTTGAGAGATGACATCGCAGAGGGTTCTTGCACAAGATATTCTATAATACTGTAGTTTTGAGAAGCACATGCATGAGGATTGAAGGCAAAATTCCGAACAACGCCCTTTGGAGGAGGGTGGGGAATTGTATTGGGATCCGGTCGTTCAAGATGAAGAGGACCATTGGGAGGTGAAGTTGAAGGAGACAGTTGAACCAACGAAGGTGGCAAATCATCAACTTTATCCTTTGAAGGAGAATAATCTTTGGCTCGAATGGTGATGGCAACGTCGTTCTTGATAGAATTACCAATACACATAAGGATATATGAATTGGTGGAAGGAGAGGATTGGTCATGAATGACCAATTGAGCCTTCCATTGAGAAGGGAAAGGTTGTGACAAAATGATAGGTGTGGGAGAATTTTCGGTCCCTTGAAGGAACTTAGTGACCTCAACGTGTCTTGGGCAGTCTTTCGTGTACTGATCATCACCACAGATAAGGAAAGGATATCGAGGTTTATGCTTATTCTTATCATCAGTAGACTGTGTCTTGGGATTATCAGATTGTGGATTATTATTTCTATCCTCTTTATTCTTACCCTTTCTTTTTTTATATTTATTTTTGTTGGCAGGAGTGGATTGAATGGAGTTAACCTCATAAGTTTTTCCAGTGGAAGGAGTAGGAGTTGGATCACTTTGAACATTAGAAGCAGGAGATTTGGGATTGGTTTGAGTGGCTGATGTGGATTTAGCGTCAGCATGGAAAGTGCCAATCACACTATCAGCAGCATGAGAATTTGTTGGGTTCGTTGAGGTAGCGATGGTAGAAGGGCAAGGATCATTAAGGAGTAAGTCGTAAAGAGTGCACGTTTGCGAATAAACAAGATCTAGGTACTAAGCATGACTAGTCACCTGCTCTTCAGTGACAACTCCACCCATGGAAATATCACGAGAGATTTTTTTCACGAATGATTTAGTGAACCATTCAGCCATTAACTGATCAGGAAGGTCAAGTTTGATCAAACATCATCTTCGTCTCCACTCATGGATGTGATCAGAAATATGAGTGGCCAAAGATTGCTTAAAGGAGCTCAAAATCTCAGTTCTAATCTCATAGCGGATTAGAAATTGGTAATGTGTGAGAAAATCCATGGTGAGGGTGTTGAATTCGTTAAAGAAGCCTCACGGTAATTCTATTTACCACTTTGTAGCTGAACCCATGAGAGTTCGTTGGAAGAGTCATAAGCGAATGGAGTCGTCCATCAGAGAGTTGGACAAGCATGAAAGGTGAAAATTCATGACATGGTTGTTTGGGTCTTCTCCCGGTTTACCATCGAATTTGGGAATGTCGGTGATCCAAGTGGATATCGGTGGCCACCCACCTTTTCCAAATGGCTCAAAATGGATTTCTGGCAATTTTGGCAATTTACTATTTTTAGCAGCTTTTAACTTCCGGGGCCATTTTGAGGGCCTAAATGAAGGTTTTTCGACATCGAGGTTCTCAATGATAGACAAAGGCATGACTGAGCCCCCAAAATGAATCTCCTCGATGATACCTTTCCAACGATCTATCACACGCCTAAAATGGATATCGTATGCAAAAGTTACGACCCCGGGAAGTTGATGCACCAACTTACCCAAACGGGGCCCACATGACTTTTGGCGCTTCATCTCCTTGGGTTAGGTTTTTGTATGTCTAGGACTTTTGGCATTCCCGTTTATTGTAAAAGGGCCTTCAGAGCCTCATTGTAACCATCTTCTTGCGAATGCAAGTAGCCATCACATCTCTTCTCAAAGATAAGTTGTCACCATTCTAACGAGTCTTTCACTCTGTATTTTTACAGTCTCTGTACATTTCTCTGATTAGTAGAAATCGTGTATTACTGTATATCTTTGTTTATGGTTGCATCTCTGATACATTTCTATTATATTATTGAATATATGCAATATCTCTGTAAATTTCTTTATTATATCTCCGCTCTCATTTCGTGCCGAAAATAATTTGGATCAGTGGTATCAGAGCGGGTTGTTCTTGATCATTTTTTTAGTGCATGTCCCCGACGAGGTCCGAGTATAGAAATTTGGGTCTCGAGCTTGTCTCTCTTGAAGACAATCGCTCTCGCACACCCAAGAAACCCTCAATGGTGAAAGAAAAGAAAAACGACAGAGCAGACGATCCTATCAATCTGTTGCTTGAGAAAGCTCTCACGCGACAGAGGGACGAAATGATGGAGAATTTCGCCCACATCCTTCAACGCCTACCAATAGCATCAGGTGCATCTTCATCAAGCAGCCACTTTGGAGGCACCTTGCCTTTCAAGGTACAGGTTAATTTTGATATTCTCGTATTTGAAGGTCAAATAGATGCAGATGCCCTAGATAAATGGTTACATCTGTAAGAAGGTTATTTCTCTGTTCATAATTTTTTCGATAAGGAAAAGATCACCTTCGCACTCCTTAAGGCTCTCCCCCATGTCAAACATTGGTGGGAAACTTACTGGGAGCAGAGTTCCACAGAGGATTCTAGAATATATGGGGCCGAGCCCACTTGGGAATTTTTTGTGGATGCGGTAAAGGAACAGTACTACCCTGTTGGCAACTATGAGGACCAGTACATGAGATGGACCACACTATGGCAAGAGAAGGGCCAATCAGTTCTATATTTCACCAATAGCTTCCATACCCTACGCACCAAGCTGGGTATCAAAGACTCTGAATGACATTTGGTTCTGAAATACCGTGGAGCTCTACACAGATACATCCAAACTGAAATGGATTTTCTGGACATCTCATCACTCAGTGTTGCCTATCGATATGTTGTTAAAATCGAGCAAAAATTTAAGCACCAGAACAAACGGGAGTTCGGGTCTGCAAATCCACAACAACAAAAGTATGACAAAGACAACCCTAACAAACAGTCTCCCGAAAACCAGTCCAAGCCATAGGAAAAGAAGGGTCACAGGAAGATAAAGAAGGACATCGGAAAATGGTGTGATTTCCACAAAATCCCCTGGAAAAACACCGACGAATGTTGCTCAAAACAATCATTGGTGGCCGTGATCAAAGACAAGGAGCCGAACCCTGATTCAGAATCTGATTCTGAAAATACTGGTAAAAAACATATCATTGACGCAGACCCCACTGCTATTGTCGTGACTGCAGCAATTCAACCAAAAGAACCAACAGATCCAGAAGAGGGGGAGCACCTTTTTCATTCACAGATGTGGGTGAAGGGGACCCCGCTGCATTTTATTGTTGATAGCGGAAGCCAGAAGAACCTCATCTCAGCAAAGGTCGTCAAACTGTTGGGATTGTCGACAACACCACACCCACAACCATACAGCATTGGGTGGCTTCGCCAAGGACGAGATCTTCATGTCAGCCAGCAGTGTCGATTGCCATATGGCATCCAACCCTTCAAGGATGAGGTATTATGTGATGTTGCCCCACTAGATGTCTGTGATGTTCTCTTGGGTCAGCCATATATGTGGAAACGCCATGCTATCTATGAGTCTCGACACCGTAGTGTCATTATTACTCTAGGGGGTCATCTCTACAGGATACCAGAGGTAGTTCCAACTACTACCCCACCTAAACAGTGTCGCAAGGTAGTATCTCATACTACAAAATTTATTTTCTCCACAATCTGTTCAAAGGGTGAACAGAAGGATACTGCAACCACCACAGGTTCGGCCCAATCACCTTCTATCCAACAGAAGCAAGTCGACAAGGTTGCAACAAAGCACGAAGATTCCTTCTGCACACAGTCATCTAAAATAGCCAAACTGGTTAAAAAGGTACAAACCTTCCAGCCAAAGGTTCGTGATAGCCTTCAACAAGCTAAGCAATGCC
Organism: Picea engelmannii; assembly: GCA_009831015.1. NCBI lineage: Eukaryota > Viridiplantae > Streptophyta > Pinopsida > Pinales > Pinaceae > Picea > Picea engelmannii. The sequence goes on along the minus strand of ML785907.1, from coordinate 352,157 downwards.
ACATCTCCAGCAAGGCAAGTAGATCACCAAGATTCAGATTCAGCAATCACTTTTCCCTCTCCCCCAGGAACTCAACGCAATGGAGACCATTTCTTCCTAAGGAGGGAGGATTGATCCAAGTGGATATCGGTGTCCACCCACCTTTTCCAAATGGTTCAAAATGGCTTTCTGGCAATTTTGGCAATTTACTATTTTTAGCAGGTTTTAACTTCTGGGGCCATTTTGAGGGCCTAAATGAAGGTTTTTCAATATCCAGGTTCTTAATGATAGCCAAAGGAATAATTTATCCCCCAAAATTAATCTCCTTGACGATACCTTTCCAACGAGCTATCACACTCCTAAAACGGAGATCGTATGCAAAAGTTACGACCCCGGGAAGTTGATGCACCAACTTACCCAAACGGGGCCCACATGACTTTTGGCGCTTCATCTCCTAGGGTTAGGTTTTTGGATGTCTAGGACTTTTGGCATTCCCTTTGATTGTAAAAGGGCCTTCAGAGCCTCATTGTAACCATCTTCTTGTGAATGCGAGTAGCCGTCACATCTCTTCTCAGAGATAAGCTGCCACCATTCTAGCAAGTCTTTCACTCTGTATTTTTACAGTCTCTGTACATTTCTCTGATTAATAGAAATCATGTATTACTATATATATGTGTTTATGGTTACATCTCTAATACATTTTTGTTATATTATTGAATATCTGCAATATCTCTGTACATTTCTTTATTATATCTTCGCTCTCATTTCGTGCCGAAAATAATCCGGATCAGTCGGATGGTAAGTTGGCTGGTATGACGAGCCAATGGGGAGAATGTAAGATAGGATCATTCAAGATTCTAGAGAAGTTGGGTAAATCCAAAGTGGATAAAAATGGAAACTATCGATTCACTTGAGGGTACTGGTGACTTTGGGGAGGAAGTCATGTCGGTATACCAGTAGGACCGTAAGCAGTCTGCATGTAAGTTGAAGTTCCTGACAGATTCAGACGTGGATGTAGAGGCATGTATCCCATGGGGTTGGGTTGGTTGGAAATGTTCCCTTGAAAATGGCCACTAGAGTGAACGTGTGGACCCCAAGTGGGATTCAAAGAACCCAGATACGGCTGGCCCGAGTGAGGGGGAACAGAAGAGTTGACTTGAGGTTGTTGCCCCCCCAGAAGATTGTGAATTTCCTTGGGCAAGTAGGTTCCAAAGGTGGGCTAGTGATCCAGATGTGTTCTATCCATACAGTGGGTTATAAATTCCAACCTGAGGTTGTCCTCCAAGTGGAGGATACCCCCCAACGTTATATTTCCCCCCAATGGGAATCTAGTAACCAGAAGTGAACAGATGATGGGTGATTCCAATTAGATTGGAGCCACTAGGGCCAAATCCCCCAGGAAAAGGTGGATAAGACCCTCCGGAGAGTACCTGGGAAGGTGTAGGAACAAAACCGCTAGCATCATTGTACCCAAGTGGAAAAAAAAGTCCAAAAAGTCTGGATGTAACTTGGGTAGGGTAGTAGTGGAAGGATTCAAAGCTTGGTACCTAGGAGGAAGCAACAGGATAAGTCTAGACAAGAGTGGTGTGCCAATGGGAGCTTGGTTAACCACCACATTCCTGGTAGGAATAGTCATAATGTGTGGGACCATAGTAGAATGGGCCATCTGGAGAGAGAAAGTCGAGCTAGGACCAACTGACTATGTGTCTGGAATGACGGTGATGTTGTTGATTCTACCAGAACAATGCTCTAAGGGTATCATGTAGGTAACAGACGTGTCAGGTGGATGGGAGACCACAGGTATATTGACACTTGCCCCTGAGCCGTAAAAGTGTCGCACCATGTGAGGTAGGATTCTAAATATGTTGGTAGTCCAAAGAGGATTCTCGGCTCCAGGGCCTATATGGGGTCCGGTCAGTATTCCATAAGTGTCAACAACAAGTTCTCCTGATGAATTCAGTTGGAGAATACATCTCTCATATCTAGGAGATATGTGGAAAGCCTCTAGAGAATAAAAAATTATTTAGAAACTTTCTAAAGAGGTGAAACCTTCCTCTTGTGAGGTTACGATGTCTTAGACCTCGCTCTGTTGAGCGGAGCCCTCTAGTGGATTATTAGGAAAAGGTTGATAACCCTCTGGATCTTCTAGGGATAGCCCTTCCATCCTGCATGAACGATGTGGAGGGTCTGTGTTGGCTAAACCAAATATTTTATGGAAACCATCTATGGCCAACTACATAAACTAACAACACTCGCTAATAAAATCTAGAAATAAAACCAAGCAAACAAACCTTCTTATTTCGAAGTCGCTAGTTGGTGATGAAATCCAACGTCGTGAAGTCAAGACAAGAAGGGGCTAGGATAGAGCGGGTGTAAACGTTATGTTGACGATCTGCTTAATGGACTTACACCCTGGTGCAAGCTCCCACACATAATTGTGGGTATACCCTCCAAGGAGCTCGAGTGATTCTAGCCAACGTCGATTCTAGGTACCGTGAAGACTTTCCCCTCCACAATCACCTCATGTAAGACCCTAAAGAGATAGGCTACTAAGGTTACCAAGAACAATAGTGATGCCTGGGGAAATAGTCGACAGTCTGATCCACGCGCAAGGGCAGGGTATCTAGACTGAAATCAACTTGAAAGGATTCCACTCATAATTGTGGGCATACCTTCAAGTGACCCCCGTAATACGCACAATCTCTACACAAAGACCAACAAAGCAGGGTGAGTAACTTTGTTAGTCTTAATGCGACCTCAGGTTTGACCCTTGTGTGAGAAGGCTTCCCAGGACAAAATGTTGTCAATGGATTTGAACACTGCTTATCACAAGATGCTACAATGTGTTTTATTATTTGGAGACTATGCCTCACAACCTATTCCAAAGTGCTAGCCTAGCTAATGTTGGTGGAAAGATCCCTAGAAAATAAAAGTTACTAATTAAATTTTGTAATTACGTAGTGTTTTAGAGATTGTTGTTTACTCAAGAGGGAGAATGGAGATGAAACTGATGTTGTATGAGACCTTGACCCAATAATATGCAAATAGAGATGAATGATGCAATCTTTCGTTCAATGAAATCTATCTACAATAGGGAGAAGGTATTTTTAAGAAATATGAAAGCTACGAAATATAATTCCTTTTTATTGAATGAACACGATTTCAAACAATCATAAGCAATGAAATTTTCCAATTTGTTCTCTTGTAAAAAAAAAATGAATGCACAAAAATTTCTTATGAATGATTACTACAAAGAATAGATGAATTTAATTATTCCTTTCTGATATCCCTTGACCAAGTTTTGAGGATCCTTGGTCATGTTGGACCTATTTTTTGGACTTTGACAGAACATTGAAGGCAGAGCGCAAGACGAAGTGGAGATCACTGGATCTCAGCCCCCTTTTAGGGATTTTTGGGATTTGGGATTATATAACGGGCATGGGGATGTCAGCCCATGGGTTTATCCACGATTAGGCCTGATTTGGTAATGTATAAATAAGTAGCTAGGTGATGTAAGAAGTAGACCTAGTAGGTTGATGTGCTAACTACTAAGTGAGTATGAATGGCTAAGTGTGAATGACAAGTCAGTTGTAGGTGATGCTAAGTGAAAGTAACAGTTGTAAGTGCTTTGTGTATGTCTGCAAGGCTAAGTGCAAGTGGATGTAAGGGACTGTATGTAGGATTTGTGTTGTAGCCTAGCTTGGGGAAGGAGGATCTAGCGAAGAGTGCACAGATATCTTGTTCTCTGCGAAGTTGATATAAAGGCTATGTGCATGTAAGAAGATTGAAGAAAGCTAATAAAGAAGATGAAAAGTTGGTGGACGTTTCCTCAGGGTGGGGGTGAACCACGTACATCCTGTGTTATGAATGCTTTGTGCGATGTGTTAATGTGTTTATGTATTTACTTGCTTAGTTCTTTGATATAGATGAATGATAGGTACATCTGGTGATGTTGAATAATGTGAATGAATGATAGATCTGATCTCTATTTGTATGCTTAGTTCTTGGATCTATTGAATCGGTTGAATATTGTGTTGTGTTGTAATTAGGAATTATTTACGTTGTAGACAAAGATTGAATACTACTGAACTATAACTGTTAAGTTCTATGTAAGGTGTTACAATCACAGATCTGTGTCCCAGCTAAGGTTGCAGACACTAGAGTCCTGCAAACACCCTTGCCTCTACCTCGAGTGAGACTTCATCTGCTTCAAAGGTGTTGTCAAAAGGGCTGGTAGTTAAGGTTTTTTTGGTGCGATGTTGTAGCATTGAACCCTGGGTCTGCCCCTATGCCAACAAATGGTTCCATTGTCGGGACTGAAACTGCGATTGTTGGGAAATAAGGAAAGAGAAGCTTTGTACGAAGATCTGACCTGAAATTGTGAAAGCTCTGCGCGTAGATCTGTCGCTCTAATGCATAATATTCTACTCGATCTGTGAAGCTCTGAATCTCTTTTTATATCTTCTTTCACCTACTTTTTATCCCTTATTACTCACCCATAACCTGTGTTAATTCTTATTAATCCATTTTCATACTTATATGAGGGATTTTGATCCAAGGTATTTTTCACTATCATTTTTTTAGTATTTTACATGAATTGTGGTTAAACATTAGAGAAATATCATATTTTCATTTATGTTCGATTTAATTTGCAAATACGATGTGCTAGACAAGTTGTTGTGCAGGATGTGATATCAAAGTATTTTGGTTCCCACTGTTGCAACTCAGTTGCTGCAATTTCCACACTATTGTTGCAACTTTGTTGCTGCAGTTTCCACACTATTGTTACGACTCCCATGTAGTTGTTGAAACTCCTTATAGTAGTTGTTGTAATTCAAGAAAATTGTTGCAACTCTGAGTATTGTTTCTGCAACTCCATTCAATTGCTATAACTCCTTATAGTAGTTTCTACAAATCTGAGTACTATTGTTGCAACGTTGGAACATTGTTGCAACTCTGAGTACTCTTGTTGCAACTATGAACAGTATTGCAACTGCCATGTTGCAACTTTGAGCATTGTTTTTGCAACTATGAACAGTTATGAAACTCCCATGATGTAGCTTTGAACAGTGTCACAAATCATGTTGTTGCAACTCAGATCATTGTTGCTACAACTTTGAATAGTGTTGCAATTCCTATGCTACAACTATGAACAATGTTGCAACTCATGTTGTTGAAACTACGAGAACTGTTGTTGCAACTATGAATAGCGCCACAACTCCCATGTTGCAATTCTGAATAGTGTCACAACTCTGAACACTGTCGCAACTCCCTTGGTACAATTCATGGTTGTTATTACTCCAGTTTGTTGCTACTCCTACGTCATCATTGGTGTTACTCCTATAAATAAATATCTATGAAGTGGGTCCTTGAGATTTTTCATATGAGGCATCATTAGGTCAATATAAGTCTATCCACAAAATATATCAACAACTCAGATCATATTTTTTGAGAAATCAAGTTTTCAGGATTTGTTGCAACTCATCACTACTCCCATGTTGCAACTCTGAATAGTGTCATAACTCTTGTGCTTCAACTTTAAAGAGTGTTGCAACTTGTCCAAGGAACCTTGATCCAACACCAGAAACGTGAGCCAACACCGGAAACCTTGAGCCGTCGAAACCATGAGCCATGATGTCACATATTTTTCATTTATGGATTTATGCAACAATAATATTAGTCGAAGAAAATCAAAGGTATGGAGATAATTTTGCAATTCCAAGACAAAATATTGGTTTGAGTGGTTGACCAAGAATCTTGAAATCCTTGGGCAAAAGATCTTGGAGTTATTTATTCTTTGTTGATTGTTAGCAAAATATCTTGGAATTCTTGGGAAAAATATCTTGGCGTTATTTATTATTTGATAATTATTAGCAAAAGATATTGAAAGTTATTTATTAATTGCTAATTGCTAGGAAGGATCATGGACACTATTCATTATTTAGGAAATTATTGTAACCACTATGGATTCATTAAATTCATAAGTGGATTTATTTAGATATTTGTTATTTCTAGTTTCCATTGAGTTTATGTATAAAAGAGACTACTCTCTCCATTATTCGGGTAGGACTATTAGATCATTGTCCAAATGATGATGGCATAATTCATTATTAATTTTTTTATTCCCATTTCATAATTTCTATAGCATGTAATTTAGTTAGTTTGATTTATTCCTTTTGCAACTTATTCTTCTTTATTTCTCATTGTTATTATGGTTGATTTTATTGATGTTGTTAATTAGTTTATTTAATTTATTATCATGTGTGAGTGTGGATTTATTTAACTATCATGAGTGTTGTGAAGCTTAGGTAGTTTTTTTATTTTTTATAGAGTGTTTAATTACCACATTTAAACTAATTCATTTATGTTGTAGATTAGTGGCAACACTTTGTCTTATGACCACATGGTGATTGGGGAGTAGATCTTTTAGTTCGATTTATTTATTCAAGTGTGTGAACTTTTCCTTTTCAACAATTTACCTTCTGTCAAATAGATTAAATTTATTTTCTATAAAATAGATTAGATTTCAATTCTGTAAGAGTGATTTAGAATCATATCTCATTGTGTGTTGTGTGCTTCTATCGATCCCCGCAGGTGGTTGAAAGAAGGAAATTTAGGCTTTATTTCTGCAAGTGCAACCAAACTTCATCTCCCACCCAAAATTGGTGTGGCACCTAGTGTTGATCATGGTGTTGCTTGTACTTGGCATTTTACCTCTGTAAAATATCTTAAACCTATTAGCGAATGTGCTAGATCCATTCAATGAATCTGGTGGATTTTTCATTGGCAGTTGGAGCATGCGACGATTCCTCCTGGGTGGTCAAACGCGGTATTGCAACATCCATGGGACCCAATGGTTGAAATCCCAACCCAACTTGAAAGGGGTTGTGGTCGGTTGAGCTATGTATGGCTCTATTGTAGCTGTGTTGAACATAGGGAAGACTCTCATCCTAGGTGAGAGGGTTCTTGGAATTGTACAAGTGTAGGATGTGCATGATCATCCGATTAATGACCTCAGTTTGGCCATTCGTCTAGGGTGGAAGGCAATAGACTTGGTGAGCTTGGTCTCCAACAGTGACCAGAGGCTCGACTAGAATTTTATGAGAAATGGGTTGTCCCAATATGAGATAATGGTTTGTGGGATCCCAAAGTGTACCCACACTCATTCAAAGAAAATATTGGAAGTGTCCTCTGTCGTGATGCTCTTCTTGCAGGCGGCCAAAATCGCCATCTTGGAAAAGTGATCAACAACCACTAAAATACAGTCACTTCCTCTCTTGGTGGAAGGGAGGCCCAATATGTAACCCATTGAGATGGATTCCCAGGGTCTGTCAGGAGTACGCAGATGAGTGTACAATCCTTATTTCTTGATGGTTGGTTTGTAAATAGCACAAGTAGTGCAACACTTGATATACTTGTTGGCATCCTATCGAAGTTTCAACCAGTAGAAATGTCATTGTAGTACTGCCAATATATTTTCAACGCTGAAGTTTCATGCCACCTGACTGTAGTGGTATTCCCAAATCAAATTTTCTTTCTCGCTTGATGGAATGTAGAGACAGCCCAGACGGCACAAAAACCCATCCTGAATATGGAAATTATTGACAGATGTGTTGCTTCCCAACATCTGGTAGGTGTTGGCGAAGTCGGGATATGTATCATAAAGGTGGGGCACCCGGAGGTCTCATGGATGCAAGAGTATAGCACTATGGTGAGTGTCATGACTAGAGGCCGGTTGAGGAAATCAGGGACTCGGTTGGAAATTCCCATTTTATACTTCATTTTCAGGTGGAATTGTTGTAAATATTTGGACCACTTCTGATGCAGTTCATTCTGCAATTTGTCTTGTGTCTACATAAAATACAACAGCTTATGATCAGTTTGGATGAATTTCTCCTTCCTGATAATGTAATGCCTCCACTGGCGGCATGCTTGGAAAATGGAGTACATTTCTTTTTCATAAGTAGGGTACTTATGGATGACATTTGATAGTGTCTCACTGTGATAGGCCACGAGAAGGTCATGTTGAGTGAGGACTATGCCCACCTCATAGTTTGAAGAATATTTCTTGATCTCAAAGGGTTGTTGCAGGTCAGGTAATGAGAGCATTGGTGTTGAACACAAGTGCTACTTCAGATCATTGAACGTTTTTTGTTGGGACAGACCCCACAAATTTTTTTCCTTACCACCACCTCTGGTGTTACGAGGAAAATCTCTCTATGGCTAGGTTGAACCACAACAGACATGTATGACTGTAGAAATCGACTTAATTACAACATATTCTATATAAACTAATGTGCAAGAGAATTAAGAAAGAGGCTTACCTCATCCAAACGTTTGATGATGTCCACTATTGAGCACTTTGACCAAAGCTTTATACCTGCAACAAGTTCTCAACAAACAAGCAGATCAAGAATATAGTGATGATATAACAGGTTAGAACATTAGATATCATAATTCATCAATATACAAAACAAATATGCCCATGGATCATAACACATATATTTTCAATATATCAATTAGACGGGAAAGGAGTATTTCTATTAATAAATTATCAGCAGAAGTGAAAACATTACAGACTTCCGTGTCGACACGGTTTGGAACCAAGAAACCGAGTTCCTTCCAATTGGGCCTCCACCACTTCAATCCTCTACCAAAGGCAAGCTCATATAAGGGAGACAAAGAGGTTCTTCATCAATAATGGAAGAGCTTGGGGGATGAACATTGTGTTTAGACTTAAAGGACAAAGGGATGCAGACTCAATAATGAAGTAATAATTTCTCCAGAGTAACTTTGCTCTCAAAGTTGAATTCTCTCCTCTTTTCCATAGCTAGGAATTGGCTTCTTTATAGCCTTCAAAATGCAACTGAAGGGTCAAGTCAGGACATTTCCAATATATGGAAAGCTAAAGATCAAAATCTCTTGTCGTGACATGGAAACCCAAAATTTAATTTTGATTTTCTAGCACAAATCTCGATGTACATGGGTTGTAGTGGAGCAACCAACGTATATTCTTGTTGTATAGATTTCAAGGTGAATACAAGTGGAAAATTATTTGGTTTTGTCTCTGGATTTATCAATCAGGGAAAGTAAGTCTGCATGGGGGAATGGAATAAGGCCCTCTCTGCAAGATTTCATAGGGTGAGGCAAATATTTCTATAACATATGGTTATTTGATTGAGGGCCCATGAAATATGGGATAATCCCAACACGAACCTCTGATAGAAATTTGCAAGGCCTAAGAAGATCTGAAGCATAGTGAGCATGGTTGCGGCTAGCCAGTCACAGATGACTTGGATATTTTTTGGATCAACATGCACACCATGTGTATCAAAAATTTATCCTAGGTATTGGACCATGTCCATGCTGAAGGAGTAGTTTTCCAAGTTGGCATATAGCTTGTGCTACCACAGAGTGTGCAGAACTTGTTGAATATGTTGCAAGTGTTTTTCCCAAGTCTTGTTGTAGATGAGGATTTCATCTAGATACACCACCACAAAATAATTAGTGAAATATCGAAGGATATCATCCATCAACCTCATGAAATTTGTTGGGGCATTCATCAAACCAAAGGGCATGACCAACCATTCAAAAATACCTTCTTTTGAATTGAAGGCAATTTTCCATACATCTATCTATTCTATTGGGACTTGATTGTATAAAAACTTTGAATCATTCTTACTGAATTATTTGGACCCCTTGAACTGATCAAGGATATCGTCGAGTCAGGGAATCGGGTAGCGATTCCTGACTGTGATTTTTCTTAGGGCACGTTAATCAATGCAAATTTGTTAGGTCCCGTCTTTCTTCTGCACCAACACGATTGGGCTTCCACAAGGTGATGAGATGGGTCGGATGTGCCCCTTATGGAGCAGTTCTTGGATACGATCCTTGATCTCCTCATTTTCTAGAAGAGAGTGATGATAGATTGGCCCATTTTGTAGTGGTGCACCAGGGGTCAAATCAATGGGATGTTTGACCTGACAGTGCAGAGGTACTCCAGCACGTGATGAGAAGATGTCTTTTTATTCTTCCACGACCTTATCCACTTGATTTTTATACATGGAGAGGTTGGTCATGGAGGCCATGGATGTAGCTGCAACCTTTCTCTCACTCTGAGAGAGAATCACAAAGAAGAAAAAATTCTCAGTCTGAGAAATGACCTACCTGCATTGCTTGGCAGAGATCAAGGAAATAGCACTAGGTGGGACTACCTCGGGTATCCTATACAATTTCATGTTCAAAGTAATAATAAAACTGTGAGGCCTAGACTCATATACTACATGAAATTTCCATAAATAAGGTTGGCCCAAAAGAAAATCACAAACATCAAGGGGAGCGACATCACACAATACCTCATCATTGAATGGCTTGATGTCATATGGTAGGCGGCACAATTGGTTGACACAAATATCACTTCCTTGATGGAGCCATCTGATGGTGTAGGGATGTAGGTGCGGCATTATTGGAAGGGCTATCCACTTGGAAAAATCTGTTGATATGAGATTCTTCTGGCTACTTCTATCAACGATGAATTGCAGTGGAGTTCCTTTCACCCATATCTATGAATGAAAGAGGTGCTCCCCTTCCTCTGGCTCATCAGGTTCACCAGGATGGATCTTGGTGGTAGAAATAGTTGCATTGGGTTCCATGTCAATGATTCATTTCCCCTTCTTTGTTTTTGACTCTAAGTCAGAACCTACATCTGATTTAGACGATTTTACTTCAACCACTAATGAATTCTTTGAATGAAAATCAGTAGTGTTATGCCAGGGGATCTTATGGAAGTTGCACCACTTCTCATTATGTTTCTTCATCTTCCCATTGTCCTTCTTTTATTACAGCTTGGGTTGGTTGTCATGAGGTTTCCCATCATTTCTTTGTCCTTTTTTCTACAGGTTAGGGTTTCCCTTTCCCTGCTTTTTCTATGAGGGGTTCCTGGACCCAAACTATCATGTATTTTGTTTAAGCTTCGACTCAATTTCGATGGCATATCGATAGGTCATGCCTAAGGAAAAGATGTCCAAAACCTCCATTTTTGTCTGGATGTATCTATGAATGTCTTTACAGTACTTGAGCAAAATATGTCGCATAGAATATTTGATACCCATCTTGATGCGCAAGGTATGGAAGACATTTTTGAACTCTTGGACTGTTTGGTCTCTTTCCTATTGTAGTGTGGTCCATTTTGTATACAAGTCGTCATAACTTCCAACAGAGAAGTATTGTTCCTTAATAACATCCCTGAAGGAATCCCAAGCGGGTGCAAGTACAAATAATGTGGATCGTTTTGTTTCATTTTTCTCACAAAAAGTCTCCCACCAATCTTTGACATGGTGGATGGCCTTGATGAGTGAAAATATAATATTTTCTCTATCGGAAAAGTTGTGGATAGAAAAATACCCTTCTATAAGGTTTAAGCATTTATCTACGGCATTTGCATCTATTTGACCTTAAAATATAGGAATATAAAAATTGATATGTACCTTGAAGGAGGTGGCGCTTTCGCTTGACATGGATGTGTCGCTTGTTGGTAGTTTTCAAAGGATTTGTGCAAAGTTGTCCATCATCTCGTTCCTTTGTCGCTCAAGGGCTTCCTCAAGCAACTTTTTGAAAGGATATCTTGTCCCGTTGTATTTATTTTCTCCCCCCATGGGCGGTTTATTGGGCGTGCAATATCAATTGTCCTCAAGAGAAACAAGCTCGATACCCAACTCTCTATACCCTGACCGCGTCGAGGACATGCATTAAAAAATGACAAGCAACAGACCCCTCTGATACCATTGATCTGTATTTATGAGAGGAATGAAATGAAACCACAGATTTATAATTTTAACATAGAGACATAGTGAACAATAACAAAGATAAAGTAAAACTTGAATTCTATTAAATAAGAAATATCCTGAAAACTATAAAATATAGATTGAAAACAAGCTTGCTAGAATGCTTGTAGCTTGTCTCTGAGAAGAGATGTGATGGCTACGTTCATTCACAAGAAGATGAGTACAATGAGGATATGAAGTCCTTTTTACAATAAATATGAATGCCAAAACCATAGAGATACAAAAACCAAACTCTAAGAGATGAAGCACCAAAATTCATGTGGGCGTCATTGGGGTAAGTTAGTACATTAACTTCCCAGGGTCGTAAATTTTGCATACGATCTTTGTTTAGGGTACACGATAGCTTGTTGGAAAGGTATTTTTAGGAGATTCATTTAGGGGACTTAATTAGAGCCTTCGGTTATAATTGAAGTTCCCTATCATGGAAAAATGTCATTTAGGCCCTCAAACTGGCCCCAGAGGTTAAAAACTACTAAAAATAGTAAATTGCCAAAATTGCCAGAAAATTGTTTTGAGCCAGTTGGAAAAGGTGGGTGGCCACTGATATTCACCTAGATAAAGGATCCCACCACTTCTACAGTGATATTTACTTTTACTTCAATGTGTGACAGTGTGTTTCCTTTTTTTCTTCGGTTGTTTCAGGAGACAGTTGATTCATACTCGTGATACCACAACTAGTGTTTTTTACTTTTTAGCAAGTGTGGTGTGCTTCCTTTAATGCAAGTTAAGATTTACCTTTTTCCAATTTGTTTCCAATAGATGGATATAATTTCCCGATATGCCATGGGGTGTAATATAGAGTGTATTTTTTCATTGATTAACACTTGTTGTGAGGTGTGATTTACTTTTCCAAAGCTTGTTATTATTTTCAGCCTACTGCGTGGATTTCATTTCATGTTTGTAAGAGTGGTTTGAATTACATTACCACAAAAAAAAATAGATGAAAAATGTTAGAAGGGATATCGTTGCTTGCATAGACTTTGCATCATGACTTTGAAATAAAAAGACGCACCTAGGATTTATAATTAATGGTGTGGAAATTGATTGTTTTCATAAGCAATTAATTTTTCCCAACAACAGATAGGTAACAGGAGACCAAGATTCTCCATACATTTGATGTTGATCCTCAATAGTTGAATTTGATATTTCAAGCTGGTTCCTTTAACTTAGTGAGCCTAGGAATGTTTAAACCACATCCTCGACCAAAAAGGCCTCCTTACCAACCTTGCCCAAGTCTTTCTAATGTCCATGTTCCATCTCATGTGTCCCTTCAGCCAAAGGTTCCTATCAATGATCGCTGGTAGGATATTGTTCATCAACCTATAGTCCATCATGATGGATGGGCCATAGTATATTTACCATTTCCACCTTCACCTCTAGTAAATCAACATGCCCAACATATTTCCCACATTGCATCCATTCTCCAATCTTCGCATGCAAGAAAGAGACTCAAAATATCCATCCCTGAGCCTAAGTCAAGAAAAGACAAACAAATGGTCACTCATTCTAAGTAATATAATGATTCCTATCAGTGAGACACTTCCTATGCTCACCAATTTGATGAACATCCTCGAGCCTTTAGTGAAGTTCACCCTCAAGCATCCAATCAGCCACACTATGAGAAGGCCAACTCAACAAAGCAGTGAAAATAAGAAAATTGTTTCTCACAGTAAATATGGTTTTTGATCATTTATATGGCGAATAGTATATTTATATTTTGATCTCCTATAGGCAGTATGGAACTATGTTTCCATTTTTGGACAACATGATAGTATATCTTCATTTTTGGACAACCAGTAAATATTTTCTTTTTGCAGTGGAAAATACATTTTATTTATTTGATATATATATGGATAATTTTGGGAGACATGAGGAGTTGTTCAAAGTTATTGCTTATGTGTATATTTATGAGGAGGCATCATTTATTATTTAAGTAAATTATGGAACAACAAGGAGGAAATCAAAACTTAAAAGTATTTAAAAGAATTAGGGGTCCCACCTATTGGTTATTATTTATTTACCCTTTATCTATCATTATGATTATTAAATATCTATCCCTAACTAATATTAAGTCATTTATGAATTAACTAAAGGTAGTTTGAAACTGCCACAACTTCTTTTGAGAAAGATAAAATTTGATCAAAAGAAGGGACAAAGGAGGGGAGAGAACAAGGAAGAAATTTCTGATAAAGGTTTGCTCTTATACTTGTGAGATTAATTATTTTCATTCATTTTGAGTTATCATAGAGTATTAACACTTTTGTTGATAGAAGGGTCTTATTGAAGGTAATAGGATTCAAAGATCGAGATACATATTTCAGTGGCTTGTTCTAGAAAGTTTGATCATTTGATCTTGGAAGTCCATGTATTATGATTTCTCTATGAATTTGTTTTCATTACTGATAGAGAATATTTTGCAGAGTCGGTAAATGACACTTTCCTAGGTAAGTTGATCTAGATTTCTAGTCTTAGTATTCTATTGTTGTCAGAGTCATTTTGTATGGTGCCCATCAAATATCTCTAAATCTGATCTTGGTCCTTACCCTCGCAGGGGTTTGAAAAGAGAGTTATGATTGTAACTTGGAATGCAATCAATAAAATTTATGTTGAAATTTGGGTACCTTTGAAAGTGGTCCCCTTGTGTTTGTGAGTCTCTAAACACAAAGGGGGAGACTATTACTCATATACCTTTACTTTGTGTCCTAATTTCACTTTGACTTAGTCACTTAAGACATAAAGTGAAATTTGTCACTTAAGTCATAAAGTAACAATTAATTCACAAAGTGGGTGAATTAATAGACATAAAGAAAACTATGGAAACTTGACCAAAGTGGGTTTCCAAGTGATATTTTTGAGATTAGATCTCACCCATTGATTAGAAATGGATAGATTGAATATATTCCATTGGTATTTTAACAGGTTTGGAAAAAGAGAGGATAAAGGAGGAAAACGGGTAAGGATGAGGCTCATTGTTCACTTTCTCACTTGAGAGATTTGGGTAAGGAGAAGAGGAGTGAAGAGAAGAGAGAGTGATGGTTTGGAGGCTTGGGAGCACTCTTGAGGAGAGGAGGGTGAAAAAGTGTTGGAGGAAGCTCAAGATTTGGGGTGGTGAGCTTGTGAAATACAAGGGCATATGGGCTTGAGGTTGGAGCACAAGCATTAATGGAGGGTGCAAGGCTAAGAGAGGGTGTGCACTAGGAGGATGTGCATCAAGATTAGTAGTTCTGGACTAGTGTGTGGGAGCCTTGAGTTGGAGGGTGGCTTGTTGGAGTGGGGGAAAAACCCAATAAAAAAGGGGTTCCTCATATCTTCAAGAAAGAAGGGAACTTCAAGAGGGCACAACACATCTTCTAGTATGCATATATGAGAGAGGGTGCACAAGCACAAAAGGGGCACCATATTCAAGGTAACTCTTGGTTTATCTTGTGAGAAGCAAGCCCATTGTAACAGGTTTATTTGTTTCTTTTTCTCATTGTAGATTTTTCTTGAGACACCATATATACATCTTTCTCTTACTGGTTTTCCCCATGGGGGTTTTTCCAAGGTCATGTTGACCAAAAACTACATGTGTTAATTTGTCATGTTTTCTTAGTTATTTATCAGTTGTAAGTAGTTAAAAATATATAGGGGTATTGTATGTTTTAAGGTCGGGGATGATTTTAAGGATAGAAATTTATTTTTAAATGTAGAAACCTTGGAGAATCTTACTAATCCTTCATATGCCAACTATAAATGTTTGGCGATATTTTTGTAAAAATATTCAAATTTCTAAGAATTTTGTATAGTTTGTATAACATTTTCGCGATTTTTAAGGTAAAATAATTTTATCCTATAGAATTTGGGCGAATCATTTTTAGAAAAGAGAATCTTGTTTTGGAAAAAACCATCAAAAATTAGACCATGAGCAAAATTTAGCCCCTAAAAGCATCCTTGTTTAAGGTATATGCATGTGCTAACATCATTTGTGAAAACACTTGCAAGGGAACCTTAAAAGAGCATTCAGTCATCAGTTTGAAGGCAGATTTGAGGGAAATTTTCAAATATGTTTTCTATCCTAAAACAACAACAAGGACAAATTTCTTACGTTGAACTTAGAGCCCAACAATAGGTCAAGAGACAAACCTATTGGGAAGCCTTTATTTCCTCGGAAATTTTACAATTGATTTGTTGATTTTGATCTCACATGTGGATTATGTGATATTACTTTCATATTTGTATTTCATTTGTTCTTTAATTCTCAAAACATAGTACATATATATTTTTTACTTTTTTCTTTTGCACAATTTAATTATAAAAAAAAAAACATTGGTTCCTTGTACTTATTACTTTAGAATAGATTGATAATTTTTTCTAAGGCTATAAACCTCGTGTGATAATCCCAACTATATTACCATAGCCAAGTAATATTTGGGGTGTTCGTGTTGGGAACTCTCATTTCCATCAACATCAACAACTACGACCCTCTTATTTATAGGAACCAACCTGAAGGAAGATCCAAATCCCTTTGTTCTCTGGCACCAACCGAAAGGAGGATACAACCCCCTTTCCTTGCCCCATCTCGCCGCCCTAAAATAAAAGTGTAGACTCACTTTCACAACCACTGATAAACCTATAACTACCACTGTCAATGATACATCAACCAAACTATCACTATCACTATCACATCAACCAACCTGTCAATGTCACACCAACCTGTGACTACCACTGTCACACCAACCTATCACTGTCAATATCACGACCATTGTCAATGTCACTGCCATTGTCATCAACCAACTATAACCATATCCACTCACATGGATACCAAAACCATCACAATACCATGTACTTCAACCATGTACCAGAACCTATACCATACCATGTACGTCAACCATGTACCAGAACTTGTACCATACCATGTACATAAACCATGTACCATACCATGTACATAAACCATGTACCAGAACCTATACCATACCAAGTACATCAACCATGTACCAACATCACCAATATGTGTCTCAAAATGTACTATCATCACCGATCATGTACCATAGCATCACCAAGATATATATCAAGCATATACCATATCACTCATGATATGTCTCAATCATGTCATACACCATGTACCATAAGATATCATCAATTATGTTCCTAAACTAAGTACCATAAGATGTGAATCAAACATGTTATAATATCACCATGACATATACCAAACCAGATACCAATATAGCCAATATATACTTCTAGCAATGTATCATATCGTCACAAAGGTGTACCATATCATGTACCATCATCGTCAAGAAATTCCTCAAGCATGTACCATAAACATAACCCTCAATAACACATGTAAATAATACCTATGATCATATAGCAGACATGATACAAAAAATTACATACCTGCATCTCTTCCTCAACTTCAGCAACAAGAGAATATCATATTCTTCAAACTTTACCTAAGTCTTGCGTGACTAGTTTTTTATTAGTCACAAACCCTAACTTTAAAAAATTATAACTTTGTATCTATAATGAATGAAGGTATGCAATTTTAACCATAGATACTATGAGAACATTCTTCCATCTCCGTGAAATTTCAGGGTCTGAAACTTCTCAGAAAAGAAGTTATAGTGAAAATGGAAAACCTTCTTGAATTTTAGCATGTTTTGGATAGCGAACCTTTACAGCATGCAACGCTCTCAATATTTGATATATGATTCTGAAAATTGCACACAATATAATACAAACTTCTATATTTCCCCTTAAATTGGTATCACAAAATTTGTATCCTCTATGAATAAGTTATTACTATTTTTCCCGGTATCTCGATTTCAACCAATTTCAAGAAAAGAGAATATGCATCTTTCCTTGGGAAATATTTCTTGGAAAATAAATTTTCTAATATTTACCAACTAGTGATGGTTCCAAGAAGAAATGAATAAAACGATTCACTGTGATTTCCTTTTAGAGTTAAGATAAATAGTCGACATTTAACATCATATTCGACAACATTATAGATATCAAAAAAATTGTCAAACTTAAATAAATTCTTCTCTACATCATCTGAAGTATTTCTAAAGAACATGATAAACTTGTCCATGGAAATATTTTGCATGGGATGAACCTCTCCTTGTAAATTGAGGGGGATTCTATGTAATTGTTTCTTTCTTTTGGAACCTTCTCTCTTTACCAAAACGTGAAAAAATTATGTTGGGATTGGTGGGGAAGATTAAATGTCATCACAACATGAAATAAACTCTTTGGTGGAGTCGTCATATCAATCTTATTGTAATTCAAGAATATTTTTAGCGGATTCACCAAGGCATCTTTCTTCAAAATATAGAGTTTTAATAATGAGTTACCAAGGAGCTCATCCTCCCGAATCTTGGATGGTTTTTTGGTTCTACAAAATTTGGAATAGCTGACTTATTGTCGAAACTCCAATTCCACTTGATCTTCCTTGAACGAGGTTTTCGAGAACCCAGATCATCTTAGATCAATTGTCCATAAATCTGCCAAATATTTTTCCCAGACTTGAACCAGGCAACTTCTAGTTTTTTAATAATATCAGATCCTAAAAGAAAAGTATTAGGTTTCTTTAAAATGAATCTATCCCCAGTATGGTCACAAAAATACAACATAAGGATGATAAATCTTCCTACATTTTTAGAGAGGTGGTACTCCTCTTTTAATATGGTACAATATTTACAAAAAGGGCCTGAGAAAGACCGGGATTTTTCAAAACTGAATATTCACAATATTATACAAGATCATAAACTAATAAAGTAAGGAATCTTGTAAAATGAATTCTCCATCATAGTGCATTGTAAAGAAAGAAACAACATTTAGCAGTAAGGGAATAAATGGACCGCATATTAAGAGAAATTAACATGATCATTCAATTAAAATGAAAAGCAATTTTGTTAGACACATACTTGAAACCTCAAGCTTAAAACGCAAAGTCTAAGAAATCACTAGTATTGTGTGTTGGGTTCCTTTTGTCACAAGAGTGAGAAAAAATAGGTCCCTTAACTATCTAGTTAGGCTATATAGAAACAACAACAAAGAGTTAGTTGGTTAGTGGCTCAAATAACATAAAGAAACAAGAGATAAAAAAAAATGAAATAAATCTTAAACTAAGCAAACAATAACTTGAAATGAATGCACAAAGAGAACACAAGAGAGATGTACCAAGTAAACTGATCTTAGAATTGATACTCCTTAGAGAAATATGGGAACTTATGAGTCCCATATTCCTCCTTGGGAAGGCTCTTGAGTCCCCAAGTACAAAGTCTTATTTCTACTATCAATGGCTAACAAAGGAAAATGGTGAAGAAAAGAGTTATAGACTACTCAAGAGGAGAGAGATCTAACACTTGTTATGGATGCCCAAAATATTTCTAAGAGGAGGATGGCTTCCCAAAGATAAAAATGAGCAGCATAAAAATACTCAAATGCTTCTTCTTTTTTGCATACAATGACCCTTTATATATAGGAGGATGGAAATATTTTTCGTTCCAAATGTGAATGGGAGGCCCATGGAGGTACCTCCCATCCTTTTTAGTGATCCCAAGGAGAAATTTCAGGGAAATTTTGGGTATCGGGGAGATACCCTTCATCCAAAAAGTGGTTGAGGCATGACCAAACTCATCAATACAACATTTATGCATCCACGTGGGTCTTTCGACCGTCATTCGTGCACTATGTGCATTGTACACCGTGTTATCCCATGCAGATCTGCATGCTTCTTTGGCTTAATGTGTGTGGATTTCCAGAACAAGTTTTATATAGTTTTATGATTGTCTTTTCAAACTAAGTGTAATCCTTCCATGAATATTGGTAGTATGTTGTGTTTGTGTTAATTATTTCTTCATCCATTTTCTATATTTGTAGTGAGCCATTTTCCATTGATAACAGATGCCCCCTGATGTGTGAGGTTAGGAGCATACATATAGCCAAAATACATCTTATTTTATTTTGGTGATGATGACATTGTGTAGAAAGTGAGAAAACCTAGACTTGAGAAGTTGTGGGAGTCATCCGTCGGAGGGAGAGGGGATGGAAGATCCGTACAAATTAGGCTAGAAAAGCAAAAAGTGTTTGTACAAACGAGACGGGCATGCCCCATGATCGTATCATGAGACCATAAAGAGATAGTAGTAACTAAAATTGCTGACAAAGTAGATATCTGCAGTGCCCTTGGGGCGTTAGAAATAACAAGTGAAAATTCTAGTGACGGAACTAGCTCTGAATCGAGTGGTGAAGGACTCGTAGGCATTGATGGCCTAATCAAATTCATAAGACTTTGATCGCTTCTAAAAACTAAAATGAATGCAAACTAAGATCCACCGTAACATGAGATTGTGTTGGAGTCGAATGTCACAGGGATCAATGACATCAAAGAGAAAGTAAGACTCTCTCAATGGTGTTTGAGGCTACTCATTGTTAATGGAATGAGAGCCAATATAATATCACTTTTCTGGAAATTTATTGATGTCAACATGAAACGTAACACGATGAGATGAAGCAAAGGGCTTCCGGATATCCAGGTGGATCATCATGGTGTCAGAAACTATATTGGTACTAGTGAAGGAGGTGATGATCATGAATGATGTTTGGAATATATAGGATTCCAAAATTTCCCTTGGTTGGGGGGTATCAATGGATGGAAACAACCATAATATACTATCGGGTGTCAGGGGGATGACCAGATATGGGAAAATTGTGTTGAAGGGGTGAGACTGCAAGGGGATGTAGCGTAGGTCAAAATATAGAGAGATATGGAACACAAAGGTCTATAGGTGGTCAATATTTTGGCTTGGATACAAATGGATCGCAGAGGGTGTGAGGGTAGTGAGATGCCCCAACCAAGGGTAAAAGGTGTTGTGATGTGAGAAGGGAAAAAAATTTCCATCGAGTGCGATGGACAAAATCTATTATACTTGTTGAAATGTAAAACATGATTTTTACAATTACCAAATGAATAAATATTGGGATTGAAAGTACAGGTATGGAAACGGGTTCCCCAGTGGAGTATGGGTTGGTCGATAGAGGACACAAGTAGAGACGGGTTAGGGTGGGGGGCCCATTAGTTATCTTATGTAATAGGTAGATGAATGGAGGATGACATTATTGATGGGCATTTGATGGTAGGTGATATGAAAGGTTAATGATAATGCAGAGGTGCACTGAAGGTACCCAAAAAGGCATAAGGGAGGATTTCATAATGGGGTGGTTAGCATGATGAGGAGGAAGAATTATGAGGTTCTTACTCAGAGGTGTAACACAATTAGGACTCCTAATCATAATTGATAGAACAACATGAGTGTCATTATTCCAAGGGATAAATATATGTGGGACAATTCATGCAAGTGAGAGAGCTATCGAATGACAGTACTGAAATGTGAATGGAGGTGATGGTACCATAGATCCGGGTGTGGGGAACCTGAAGATAATTTTCAGAGGGTATGATTGGGAAATGAAAATGTGGGCATAGGGTTGAATGATATGCTAGTTTGAAATATATACCTGGAGGAGTCGAGATATTCCATGACTAATGGCGTGAGAGGGGCCGCAGGTGAAGACCTTCACATTCAAACCAAATTCTCGACATGAAACATACCTTTTGAAAATAAAACATGAGTATAACAGTTGCATGATAATTAAATGTAGACAGGGGGTGTGTACCTGCACCCGGGATGGCCAAAACAGGTTCCTGAGGCTCCGGACTGAAAAGAGAATCTGAGAGTACCATTGTGAAGGTGAGGGAATCTAGATCCCATGGGTAGGAATGGTGTGAGAAATGGAGCTTGAATGCTCCTGAATGGATGTAGGGAAGTTGGGCCAAAGGGTGTATATAAGGGAATGGGGCCCACATATCCACCTCATTTGTACTTGCTACTATGGAGGTCTGAGAGTTGTCTACGTGGACGTTTCAAAGTTGTGGGAGAGTAGAAGAGGTCAAATTCGAGTAGCAAGGGACCCAGGTAAGTTGTCAAAATCTCTTGCATAGTGTAGGTGCGTTATTGGGAGGGTAGGGGGGTGCACGAGGGGCTGTATGAACTTTTGTTTGGTTAGGATAGTGTATCTGTGTGGGAGATCAAGTGACTCCAGCGCACATGTGCATGGGTATAGTTGATGAGGTTGAACATAGTGCATGGATATATCATCAATACTCATGCATATGTGTTTAGTGTTTATCTTTTTATCCGCACTGAGGAGAGATGAAAAATGTGTGTGGTTGTTGGACTATCAATCGCACAATTGTGCGCGACTGTAGGAATAACAATCACACACATGCACGCGACGGTCAGGAAGACAAGCAAGCACAGGAGAATGTGAGGACCGTGTGACTATTTGGAAGACAGTTGTGCAAAAGAGCATGTCTGTTAATGAAACAATCACGCAAATGTGCATGACTGTTACAAAACTATACGCGAGGGGTGTTTGTATTTTTGTTTATGGTTTTTCATGAAGATAAGTTGACAAAGTCTATCTTGTCATGAATGAAAATGACCATTCTGAGAGGGAGGATGCTAGTACAGTGGAGAGAGAGAGAGAGAGAGAGAGAGATTGGGATTCTCTCAAGAGAGAAGTGGGAAATGATGCTTGGATCTGACGACGCTTGGTGCAGGAATGATTGGTGTGCTTATTTGATTGTGCATTGATATGTATGCAGGAGCCCTTGTTGGACTTCCTAGTATGGATGTGGAAGACCGATCGTCGGTGCTTCATGGTGCATGGACAATATCTGCATATTACCACATATATAGATATTTACTTCATTACTGGGCTCTTGTTCTAGGGAGAGGCATTGGCAGAGAAACCAAGGATGCCAGCAGGGGTGATAGCAGGGACATTGGTTGGATGTTACTATGCAAGGATATAAGTGATGAGAGGGGGCTCCATTAGCATCAAATCAACTGATGAATTGGAGCTCTGAGTTTTTTTCTTGATGGTGGTTCATGTGTACGGGTCATTGGGGACCCAACACATTTCAGGTGCGCAGATGGGTGATTTTGAGCAGGCCATGAATGGGCGGATGTTCTCTTCGGCCCGTTTTATGTGTGCATGTATGGTGGCACATTTGGAATAGTGTGTGGAAGCCAAGGGTGGGGAGTTTTCCTTTGGTTCAGTTTTATGCTCATTTATGTTTGATACGGTCGTATTATTACGCCCTCATGCAATTTTGGATCCACCAAGTAAGGGTGGAGGTGTGGTGGGACACTATTTCACCCCACTATTTGAGAGGGTATGGTTGTGGGCTCCTAGGTATTCTATGAGTTCCCATATCATGGAATGGATTTTCAACATCATCCAAACATGCACCTTCCTCCTAGGGAGGACTGGGATGATCGAGGTGAGTATCAGTGATTACTATAGTTGTACTTTTGTCTTTGATTTTGGATATATGTGTATATTGCTAGTACTGATACAACTGTATTGGTTTGGTGATGCAGATGTGGGACCTAGTGGTCACAAGGTAGATGTTACTCAGGGGTTAGCAGATCAGAAGGTCGAGGAGGGGCGACCTAGGAGGCACCATAGGTTTGATATCCCAAGATTAGGTTTGACACATGTAGCAGGGGTAGGACTAGAACATGAAGGGTGAGAAGGACCAAAACGGGGCCAGGGCAGGGTTGAGCCAGGGGCACAGGACCAGGACCTAAAGGAGATGAGGATATGACTTGAGGGTGTATTGGGTGGAGTTCCAGAGGACATGTGGGTGTAGATCCAAGATGAGGCTATCCTGGAGTTATGCATTGGTGGGACCCAACGTGGCAGTCATTGATTCAATGGGAAGAAGTCATGGGCACAACTATGACAGGGAGGATCCCTATGGTGGATATCTCTCCTGGGGGAGTTCCACCTATTGGTGATGACGTACTACATATAGGGTCACCCTAGGTGATAAGTGGACCATACAAAGATTGGGCTTGGTTTTGTATTATTTAGGAGTCGATGAACTCCAATTTTTGTATAGATAACAGTGGTGAGGGAGCCTATCCATGGTGTTAAGGAATTGTGTATATGTACTGATGTATCAAACACATATATTTTTTTTGTCGTGACATATCTATATATATGAGTAGACCTTTGTTGGACATGTGTGTATGTACTTGATGTATGAGATGTTTGTGTACCCTTGTTTCATTTGATGGATGAATGTGAAATGTAGGTTAGTGTGATAAATGCCAATCTAGTACTTGATTAGTTATGTGATATTCCATTTGGTTGTGGTTCCTAGATGTATGAGTAAATTTGAATGACTCAAAATTTTAGAGTAGCAGTTTGACTTGCAGGTACTTGCGATAAAGACATGGATCACGGAGATATTACATGTTGTTCAGTTGATGGACGATGAGATGGGAATATAAGAGCACACTGAGGTTGCGAACACAAAGGTGACTAGCTTCTGAGAGAAGGCCAATGATGATTGTGTATTCAACTTGGTTATTGGTAGCAGGGCCAAGACATATGCCACTAGACTAGAGAAACACATGGTCTGGAGTGTAAATATCCCAAGCTACCAAAGTGAGATTATGGTTCCAATGGCTCGCTCCATATGTGTACCCGATGTGGTAAGTGAACGAAAAATTCATCTGTTGACACAAGGATACTGGATTAGGCTCACATAATGAGAGAGCTATATAAAAAAAAAAACTAAAAACAACTAGGAAAGAAAGGAAATCCTAAGGTATAATGGTTACACTCAGGGGTAGAATTTCTTCAAGTATAACCCATTGACCGGGTCCTTGAGGGCAGCACCTCTGGGGTGGCCTAATATGTAGGCACCCTTAGTAAGGAAATGACGGATGACATGGGGCCCTTTCCACAGGGATTCAAATTTTATGTGGTCGAGGGTGTCATGGGAAATATCATAGGCTAGCACAGGGTCTCCTTTGGTAAATGACTGAAGGTTAAATTTGTGGTCAAAGGTGGATTTGGTCCACTTTTTGGTTGCTTCATTGTTCTATAAGGATGTTCGACGATCTTTGTCGAGAGATTCAAGGGCTAACAGTCGTTTCTCTAGGGATGATGTATTGGGAAAGATCCTGATTGTCATGCCTAATGTAGGGATTTCGGACTCGATGGGGACGACAGATTCAATGTCATGGACTAAGTGGAAGAGTGTGAAATCAATGGTTTTTTTTACAATTGTTCGATATGCCCATAAAGCTGAAAAAAGAATATGGTTCCAATTGGTCTTGTGTTTGTCAATTGTGCATTGGAGCATAGTTTTGAGCACATTATTAACAGCCTTGACTTGTCCATTGGATTGTGGGTAGTAGGGTGAGGAAACATCATGGTTGAATCCTAATCTAGCTGATAGTTCCACGAAGACTTCGTTCTCGAAGTGTTTTCCATGGTCAGAGACTAGTTGTAGGGGGATTTCAAAGTGAGAGATCATATGGTTCAAGAACAAATGTGGCGTGGTGTCGGCCATATTGTTGAACGTGGCCATTGATTTAGCATATTTGGTGAAGTACTCAATGGCGAATACGATATACTTGTGTCCACTACTGGACGGAGGATTGTATGTCATGAAATTGATGCCCCATTTATAAAAGGGGCCGACAGTGATTACGCGGTGTAAGAGGGTAGGTGGTTCTCGAACCTTTTATACATATACATAATATTTTCCACATTGTTTAACTGCATGGATGCAGTCATGAAACAATGTGGCCCAAAAGTAAACTTCTCGAATGATCTTTTGGGAAGTGGACATGCAGGATAAGTTACCACCGCATGCCCCACTATGGAAATCATTTAGAATTGTCTTAGCCTCTTCTAGGGTGAGACAGTGTCTAAGAAGTGTGTCGACATCTCTATGGTAGAGAACATATCCTATGAGGAGGTATCGTGAGGCTTGGTGTTGAATGTGATGACGATCATCGCGAGATAAGTGTGGACTAAACTTTTGAGTGCAGAGGTAGACCAAAATATCTCCATACCATGGGTCTATTGATGATATGAGAAATAAATGCTCGCCTGGGAAGTTCTCATTGACCGAGGGGTCTATAGAGTCATATGGAAAGTCTATGAGGAGTTCGGGGAGAATGAGGGATTTATCGCTCTTGGGGGTGGTAAATCTAGGTCATATTCTTGGATAATGACGATCCAGTGAGCCAATTTTCCATTGATCTGGCGATGACTCAAGAGGTAATGCATGGGGTTGGAATCAACAACTACTATGGTGGTACAAAGTAAGATATAATAGCACAAATTTTGAACTGCGAGAATGAATGGGAGGGCTAGCTCCTCTTCATGGTTGTATTTGAGAGGTGGCCCAAAGAGGTACTTGTTAATGTAGTACATAACATGTTCGTACTGGTCATTTTTAGCATGGACAAGTACTCCAACAATTGAAACGTCGGAGTCTAATAGGTAGAGTATGTAATCCATATCATAGTTTGGGAGACTGATCAAGGGGGCTTGTTGATTGCCTATTTTAGTGAATCGAAAGAGACCTAGGAATGATGGTCCCAATGAAACAGGATGTCTCAAAGGAGTAATCATAGGATTCTATGGGCATGGATGGCATAGTCTGGGATGAAACACCATAAGAAGATTTATTTTCCCTAGAGGCTTTGCAACTAGCGTAAGTTCCTGAAAGGGAGGATCTTGTTGATGGCATGAAATTTGAGTGGGTCTACAGTGATACCCTGTTGGGATACTATGAAGCCCAATAGGTGGTCTGCAGTGATGCAAAAGGCACATTTAAGCGGGTTGAGTCTTATGTTGTATGTTCGGCAGCATTCAAGGATGATTTGTAGATCCTCTATGTCTTGGGAAAGTTTCTTGGATTAAGCGGTGTGGTCATCCAAGTAAGTCAGGATGATGTGAGTGAGATTGTGGAAGGATTATTTCATTGTGCATTGGAAAGTGGCTCTGGTGCTTTTGAGGCCGAAGGGTATAAGTTGATAGGCGAAGGTGCCCCATGGGGTTGTGAATTCAGTTTTGTATTGGTCCGCCTATTGAATTTGGATTTGGTTATAGCTATAAAATCCATCCATGAGGGAGAGGAATTCATGACCGGCATAGGAATCGATGACTTGATCAATGAAGGGAGTGGGGAAGTTGTCTTTTGGATAGGCTTGGTTGAGGTCACTAAATTCTATGCAAATTTCAATGGTGTCCTATTTTTTATTGACTAGAACAGGATTGGAAACCCATGATGTGTATGCAATGGGGTATATGAAGCCAATAGTATGGAGTTTGTCGATCTTAGATTTGATTTTCATGGATTTAGAAGGGTGGAGGGGGCGTTTCTTTTGGAAAACAAGGGAAACATCATGACAAGTGTTAATGTGATGTTTGACAATGGTTAGTTCTAACCCAATCATTTCAGTGTATGACCAGGGAAACACATCTCGATATTCCTATAATAAGGCTTTATACGTTATAATTTCCTCTCGAGAGAATGTTTCCCCCAGGGTGATTTCTTCCATGACATTGGGTTTGACTAAAATGTCGATTTTGACGGTGGGTGAGTGTTGTCATAGGGGCAGACCCAGGGTTCAACACTTCAAGAATGCACTAACAAAACCCTAACTATAGGCCCTTTTGGAAACACCTGTCAAGTAGATGAAGTCTCACCTGAGGTAGAGGAAGCGAGGGTTGTAGGACTCAAGTGTCTACAACCTAGCTAGGACACAGATTTGTGATCACAATAATTAAAAGAGCACTTAGCAGTTAACATTCATTAGTCTTTATTCACATCACAGGTAAAACCTTAATTACAGAACAACATAGTATTTAACAAGATCTAAGCATATATGACCATTTAGCACATAGCATCAACATATCTAGTATTCATCCAAGTTATTAAGCACTAAGATACTATATCAGATTTATCTAACATACATAAATATTCATCACTAAGCATAAATCACATCAATGACACAAAGAAATCACAACACGGGATATATGTGGTTCACCCCCAGCGCGGGGCTACATCCACCAACTCTTCTTCTTCTTTATTATCTTCTTTCAATGCACGAGCCACAAAACCAACTCCTAATAGGACAGGAGATATGCACACACCTCACCAGATCCTCCTTCCTCAAGCTTGGCATAACACAGAGCCTTCTTACAATCACTTGCACTTAGCTCTACAAATTCTCAACACACAGTATGCACAAAGCATTTACAACTATTTTCACTTAGCTCACTGGCTTACCACTGACTTAGCACCTCTTACAACTGACTTAGCACCACTTACAACTGACTTAGCACCACTTCTTCTTGCATCGCCTAGCTACTTATTTATACATTACAAAAGGGGCCTAAACATGGGTAATACCCATGAGCCAACATCCCATATCTATTACATAAACCCTAAACCAAAAAATCCCACAAAAGAGGGTGATATCCCGTGATCTCCACTTCGCCTGGCACTTCGTCTTCAACCAGCCTGTCGAAGTCCCAAAATCGGTCAAACACGACCAAGGTTCTCCAAAACTTGGTCAAGGGCCAATAGTGAGATATTTCCCATGTTACCTTCTTCAAATACATAGGGGGTGGGTATTGGATTTTTGAACCAGTCTACATGGCCATAAGGGATGAAATATTTCACTTCGATGGTACAGACAGGGGTGTTTTTCGGTGGGTGGAAGTAGTTGTGTTCCAGAAAAAGTGATCAAAGATGAAAATCATCCTAGGGGTAATTGGGTGTGCATAAGACTTATAAAATGTCTTCATCGGACTGAAAGGTGATGGAGTATAAGGAGTCTATAACTTGTGTGGGTGAGGTGTCGAGATTCGTGGGTGTAGTTGGTTAAGTTTGGATATCGTTATTTCTTCCTGAGGTATATGGACCTATGGGAAATGATGGGGATTTGTTAGTAGACATCATGAACCAAATATCCATATGGGAATTGGATGTACTGTGGTATGGAGGAGGGGGAATCTCATAAACTAGTCTTACATGGGAGTTGGGGGGGTTTGGGAGGAATTCCTCGTATCATGGTGGAATGGCCAGAGGGGTCAATGGAATGGAAGTGGTCATATCCTGACTATTTGGATGGTGATTGTTTAAGATCTTGTGCATCGAGGATGGTACACTTGGTGGAATGGGCGGGAGGGAGGCCCTCCAACATGTGTGTACCTCGATGATGAGTGGACATCAATCTTTCTAATGGTCCATCTGGTATCATAGTGCATAAGGGCATCACATGCACTCTTTTACTGACGAAGAGATATATAGAATATCAGTAATTGGTTGTACCAATGAGATGGTTTGGGATGACTTAGGTAATGTGGTTTGGAACACTACTGCTAGAGTGTCTCGAAACTAAGGGAGGGGTGGGAAGTGGTGAGTATAATGGTCGTATTGAGAACAAATGGTGCAAGCATACTTGGTTCTCAAAATGGGAGGTTTGGAGGAGGAAGGTTCTGGTGAGGCCGGTAGTGCTACTGGCATGGGTAGTAGTGGTGTACTTATAGGTTTTGGAACTGTAACTCGAGTAAAGAGGGGTAGATATTGGTATGGTATCCAACGGTCTTGCACAATGCGCATTGAGGTGGGATGAGGGGTGGGGAAGGTGTTGGCATAGAATTGATCAGACTAGGGTCCTTATTAGGTTACCAACAAAAGGGTACCAAGTAGTCTAGAGTGTTAGCATTTTCCTCTTCTCTAGAGAGAATAAGTCTCACTCGAAGCGCAACCAAGACAAAAATATAGGGAAGGGTAAGGAGAATACTTAGGTAGATCTCAAGAATCATCAAGATTCAACATAGTATTGCACAAGATGAACTAACAAGTAGCAGATATGAACCCATTCATAACTAATAGTAAAGAAAACAGAGTTGTGATAGCATTTGCAAACAATCTATAACAAATTGATCTTAACAGACATGAATAAGTAAATTAGAATGGAAACTCATAGACATAGATAGAGAATCACACATAATATTTCAAAATTTTAGGTCCTCCCATATATTATCATCAAAAGGGTTTCTTAGATACAATCCAACATATACAGACATTGCTTAGTCTTTCCAAACTAACAACAACTCTATACTATTGAGAAACACGGTTATCCCTGGCCCCTTGCTTTCTCAATATTACAAAAAGTCATTACTCTGTTACAATCTTTCCTGGCTCCGAACTCATTCTTCAGAGCTCTATCTACCCTTTTCCCAAGATGGACATTAACTATAATAACAGAGCCTAAAAGGAGTGAATGATAATCCTGTCAACCTTTTACAATCATATACATCTCATATATATAATCCAGTTGGATTTCAAATTCCTTCTTTCTTGTTCTTGTTGTAACTTCTTTCTTCAGGTTGGTGTTGCGTTGTCCCTCTAACCACTTTCTGTTTCTTTCTCCATTATTTTTTCCAGCTTTCTTGTGACTTGTGCAACTTTCTAACCAAAATTGGGACTATAGTATTGCTTTCATATTTCTCTTAATCAAAACGAAGGGCCGAACAGGATCCAACCATAATCCTTGACTCACCCTCGAGTAAATTCCTTGGTTCTTCCATGGTTTCTAGGACGGTATGTTTCTTTCATTTATCCTCTTTCTTTGTTTTGCTTCCATATTTTTCTTGAGCACTTTTATCTTTCACCTCTTCAAACAAAGGGCCCAACTATGGAACCAATTTCATGGCTCTCTTCCTTATGCCTTGGAAATTGTCAGCTTTATCCTGCCATTTTTGGGCCAACAACAAAGCTTCAGCCACGAACTATTGAGTTTTGTCTGTAATGCATCCCTTAGGTTTAGACACAACCAAAGAGTTCCACTTTGAATCAGTTGTAGCATCCACCTGGTTCATCTGGAAGTAGGATTTTTGGATGACTGGTTGGAACTCACGTAGCTCTCTCTTAGCCATTGATTGGGCTTCATATAAAGCATTTAGCTCATTATCAGTTTGTTGGATCTCGTCAAAATTTTTTTGTTTTTCTAGCGGATCTATTGTAGTGGTTGCCTCTTCTTTGAGTGACTGTAACTTCACGCGTAAGTCCTCCAGAGTCTGGTTGCGTCGTGTTATAATTCCCATCTAGTCACTAACCTCTCTAAAAATGTTTGTACACTCTACAGTTCTTCGGTGCAGAGTTACTCTGGCCTTGTTCCCTTCAAATACAATGCTTTCCATTTTCTCTTGTATCTTCTGGGGTTTTTTCTCTACCTCACGCTGACTCTCCCGCAATTGTTCTTCGAGATTCTTTGTGCAAATAGCCAGCTCCGACCCTGCTACCTGGAGTAGCTCGATATTTTGCACCGGCTTGCCTGCTACACTAGATTCAGGTAGTTGTGGTGTTTCCTTTCAAATATCTGGCCAGACTTCTGGGAGATTCTCCTGGACTCTTTCCATTTTTTGCTCCGCCTAGATCTTTTCATATTCTTCTTGTGTCTGGTGTGCTTGGGTGAGCAGTGCTTCCTCCTTTGAAGACTAGATGTCTCGCTCAGCCTGTTGTAGCCTCTGCTCCAATGGATCAATTGGGGCTCTAATCATGCCAATTATATGCGTTCATGGACATTGAGCGAGGTCACCAGAAGAAGTAGTAGCCTCCCTAGGTACTTTGACCTGTAGTGGGAGTCCATTGGCCATTGAATGTGTTGGATCATGTTGTCATTGATTCCAATGGTTTGATTGATTAATTTCATTAATTGATGTCAAGTGATTGATTGATGTCAATAATTGATGTCAAGTGATTGATTGATGCCAAGTGATTAATTGATTGACGTCATTAATTGATTTCAAGTGACTGATTGATGCCAAAGGATTGATTGATTTTTCCTTGATGAGAATGCATAGAGGAAGATGGATCAATGGGTTTTCATTGATACATGATGAAGATGGATCGATTTGGTTTCATTGGTATATGATGCATTGTTGGAAAAATGTATATATGACTCATTATTGTCTTATCATGATTGATAAGGTGCACAAATGGATGAACTCCAAAGTGGTCCCCTTATGGTGAAATCCCTCATGGGAAGACACTTTGCGGATTGAGTTATCCTAGAAGAATGATTGGAGGATCCATGTTTGATTATGAAATATTGAGATGAAGATCAATGAAGTTGTTGGTGAAACTATTCTAGATGGATAGTGCTTGTCATGTCATTTCCGGTGGTATGTGGAATGGCACATAACTCCCCATGGTTTGAGAGTTATGGCCTTACAAAATTGAAGGACCCCTATATGAAGGCTCAAAGCCCACAAGGTCAAAGAAGTCAAAGTGCTTTAAAAGAAGAAATCATTATTTAAATGATAAAGTAAAGTGACAAAGTCAAGGTGGATTATTTAAATAATAAAGAGAAGTGACAAAATCAAGAAAGATTATTTAAATGATAAAGTAAGGTGACAAAATCAAGAAGGAATATTTAAATGATAAAGTATTGAAGAACTTTCTATTTATGGAAAGTGGTTAACCCTAAAATAAGGAAAATAGGTTAAGTGACCTAGAAATGGGTTAAGTGACCTAAAGGATGAAAGTATAAATAAGATACCAATGGTCTCTTGCAGATCATCCTTAAATGTATGGATCATGGAGAGCTTCTTGTTAGAATATCTTTTGGAGTATTGATGGAGAGCTTCTTCTGAGAGAATTTTGGTGTGGATATCTTGAGCATGATTGAAGATCTATTCTGAGAGAGAGGAGATCAGGAGAATTACATAAAAACCCTTATTTTTTGGTGCGCATGTAGGCTGTCTGTGTATAGGGTGCGTATACGCAAGTTGTCTGTGTACAAGGTGCATACAATACGGGGGCTGCCAGTGTACAGGGACCGTACAATGGATAAAATCATGGAGATTTGTGGTTGAGCTGATGACAAGTTGTTGAAGACTAAAGCAGGTTCTAGATCTGCGTTCTATGGGCTTAGATGTGTCACTGAGACACTGGTATGATTACAATATTATCTTGATGGATAGTATAGCTTGTTGTCTTGTGAATGCTTAGGGCATTCTTGGTATGGCTGCTATGATGTGGTTTATGTTGGTTGATGGAGTGAGCAACACTCTTATGATTTAGTACAGATATGATGACTATAGTATGTTGAT
This sequence comes from Picea engelmannii, assembly GCA_009831015.1. NCBI lineage: Eukaryota > Viridiplantae > Streptophyta > Pinopsida > Pinales > Pinaceae > Picea > Picea engelmannii. The sequence continues at coordinate 319,344 of ML785907.1, read as the reverse complement.
TGCTTATGCATGATTGAGTAGCATTAATATTGATTGGTTGTGGAGCACGAGTAAGCTATTGGAGAGCTTGGATGTGTTGTGACTGGCTGGTGGTCAGTTTGGACAGTGAAAGACGGAAGAGAATGATGATTTGGTTGCAGAGGATATGATTTATATTGAAGAATAAACCCTAATAGCTCATAAGGTATACGCAGGTTGTTGTATACACTAGCCGCGTGCATATGCAGGCTGCAGTGATCCAGGGCACGTACACACGCGAGATGCACTACTGACAGGTCGCGTACCTGTTGTACATTGATATCTGTTGAGGATTGCTGCCTCATCTTAGTTGGTGATGAGTGTGTAAGATGAGTCTTTCATGATAGAGCCGGTGCTCTTGTAGAGTTGTACTCTATTCAGTTGTTGTTGAAAAACCCCAAGGATTGTAGTCCGTAATAAAAATAAAATTGTGCATACATCTTATGTTCTTTGTGTTCCTTGTGGTGATGACTTATTGATGATATATTTTTTATATGTGTTCACATCTAACTGGTTATAAATGACAGCAATGAGTAATGAGTAAATGTTGAATGCTAACTAATGAGTTTTGTGAAAGAGGGAAGTTTTGGGAAAAATATCCCCACACTCATTCACCCCTCCCCTCTAAGTGTGGTAGGTGTGTCCAACAATTGGTATCAGAGCAAGCCTTCAGTACAAGCCTTAACAAGCTTGAAGGAGATACATAAACACACAAATGGATGATGAAATACCAATCCTTGATGAGGAAAACTATTCTACTTGGAGAATAGAGATGAGAGTGTATTTCAAGACAATGGGAGAAGCTATTTGGAAGGAAGCCATTGGTGGATCAGTTTCGTTGAAGAACAATTCAAAGTTTGCAGCTCAAAAAGAAGGAAAGAAGAATGATGCATTGGCTCTCAAGACCATTATTAGTGGACTCTCAAGCCCTATCAAAGAAAGCATGGAACAATGCACTTCCACCAAGTATCTATGGCTAAAGCTAGAGAAACATATCAAAGAAAGAAGGAGAAGAAAGACATTGAAGACAACTCCATCAAGACACGTGAAGGTAAAGAATCTCCAAAAACACTTGGTTGCATTATTTCTAAAAGTGATGATGTTGGAAAAAAGGAAGATCTTGAATACATTTCAAATGAAGGCAAAGATTCATGTGATAATGCTGACAAAAGGGAAGATCTTGAAGACATTTCAAATGAAGGAAAAGAATCATGTGATGATGTTGGAAAAAGGGAATATCTTGAACACATTTCAAATGAAGGTAAAGAATCTACACAAACACTTGATTGCAATAATTCAAAGTGTGATGATGTTGAATTTTTCTCTACAAGTGAAGAAGAATATCTAGAAGTAGTTTGGATAAAATCAATTGATTGTTATCCCATGGAAGAAATAGAGGAAAAACTATTGGAGCTTAAAGAGAAAGTTGAAAGAGGTCTATATGAATATAGAAATGACCACTATTATATAGACTATAGCTATCTTTCGGATAACACTAAAAAGTTTCTCAAGAAGAGTCAAAGGCACATCTTGAAGTTAAAATAAATGCTCAAATAACTAGAAGAAAGTAGTAAGACTCAATTAGAAGAAAAGGACGAAGATATCACAAGACTAAAGAATGAAAAAGAATATATGAAGGTAGATGATGAGATTAGAAAAATGTTTCAAACTATTATTCATCTCAAAACCCAAATTGAAGAAGCCAAAAGGGTAGAAGAAATTTTGAAGAATCAAATTAATGAAAAAGAAGAGTCATGTCATAAGTTAGAAGCTGAAATTGTTGACCTTAGAAAGAAGGTAGAGAAGTCAAATAAATTCTTGAATAGCTCACTAATCTTGGATGAGATCTTGGAAAGTCAAAAGATCACCATATGATAAATCAGGTCTTGGATACAAAAAGGAAGCTACACATGTTGAAGCAAACACTTCAAATAAGTATGAAGTAAGTCCATCAAAGAAGGACAACAATGTTGCAAAACAACAATCTACACAAGGAAAAGAAAATCTCAAAATAACAAAGCAAGGAAGACATCAAGAAGTTATTCTTGGGACACCAAAGGAAAGGTATGAAAGTATTTTTCATGGGCATTGTTATTCATGTAATGGATATGGTCACAAAGCTTTTGAATATAGATCTTATGAAGGATATATAATGGAAGATTTTATAACACCATGAGGTGTTGGAGATTTCATCAAGTAGGACACATTGTTGTTCATTGTAACACCATGAGATGCTACAGTTGTAGTGGGTTTGGCCACAAATCCTAGGAGTACCGGAACACAAGAAGAAAGTCCATGATGAGAACTTCAAATAGCATGGCTAGAAGAAGAAATGAAGTAAGGAAGGGGGGCATATTTGAAAATATGGATGCTCAGAGCTCAAATTCCGAGTAGGGACATCTACAGAAGTGGGTGAAGAAGATAGAGCAGCTAGAACATAATGAAATACTGAAGGGAAGTTCAAAAGTGTCATCTACTAAGGCATACGCGGGTGACAGTGGTGACAGTCGTGTACATACATAGGATGACCTTATATAGGTTGTGTACATACGCGCATTGTCTATGCAACAAGACACGTATATGTGGTGAAGCCTAAAGAAAAGGGCTATGCACAGGGATTGCAGTTTGATGTGATGGTATAACTATGTGATGCAGGGTCTGACATGGTTTATTGCATGTTTTGACATTGTTTGTTGCAGGTTCTCATGATTCTATATTGGATTATGTAAGGTGATGATGTAAAATAAAATCTTGGGTGCATGGAATTAACCCATGAGTATGGATTGATGCATTTTCAGTTGAATAACAAAGCTAGTTATGACAGTGATGTTATGACACCTTGGTTATGTGATGATGTATTGGAAGCTTACTTGTTGGAAATCTTGATGTATGCATTTAGCATATGGATGGGTTACACATTGGAACATGTGGTTGGTAAAATTGATCATGTTGTACACCATTGATGATCTATAGTTGATGCATGATTGGTACTTTTCTAGTACATTGGTAGAGGCACCTACTATCAGGTTGATTGGCACATGTTTTATGGAGGATTTGGCATACATGTATGGGATTCATAATTTTGTGGTATTGGTGCATGGTGGTGTGCATGTTTTGGTAGACTCATATATGGCATATACTTGATGATACTACATCATTGGTATTACTTGATTAGCACAACAATTGGTATTTGTTTGATACATGGTTATGATACTTGGTTCATGATGGAGACATATCATGAGTGATATGCACATGGTTGGCATATTGGTAGATGAACATGGTTGGCATATTGGTAGATGAACATGGTTGGCATATTGGTGGATGCACATGGTTGACATATTGGTAGATGCACATGTTGGCATGTTGATAGAGGCATATGATTGATACATTCCATGGATGATATCTTTTGGCACATTGCATGATGTTGATGAACATCGTTGATGTACATAGGTGTTGTGCATGATGAGAACACATTTTTGTATAGGATGTAATTGGATGATATTTTTCTCATGATTCTTTATTTCATTGTTGACATATATTTTGCTTCATGATGCTTGGTATGGCATGAGTTTGGTGCATGAACAGGTCAAAGGATCGGTATATGGTAGCACATTGTTCATCTTGTAGAGAAGATAGGGGAGACATACCCATAGGGGGAGTCATTATTCTTCCATGATTCTAGGGGGAGATATTTATCAGATGCATACCTAGAAAAGAGCCCTATATTTTGAAGAAAGCATACAGAAGCATAATTCCAGGGGGATCAATGGTCATGGGTGGAGTATGTTCGATGTATATTTAGCATTACATCAGAATGATATCCCTTGTTCAAAAGGGGAGAGATTATTCAGAGGAAGATCAAAGGAACTCAGACAGGGGGAGCAGCCCCAAGGAAAGTTCAAGTAGGGGGAGCAGCCCCAAGAGGAGAATGGCCCTTTTCCATTGATGTCAAAGGGGGAGAGATAATCACATTGATGTGATTGATGATTATTGATTGGAAGAGATAGTCAAATTTGGGAGAGATAGTCACATTGACTATTGATGTAGAGCATGCCTTATCTACATGTTGACATCAATAATTGGTAATTGGTATTGACATCAATGTTGGTATTTCCATTAATGCCAAAGGGGGAGATTGTTGGATCATGTTGTTATTGATGCCAATGTTTTGATTGATTGATGTCATTAATTGATGTCAAGTGATTGATTGATGCCAAAGGATTGATTAATTGATGTCATTAATTGATGTCAAGTGATTGATTGATTCCAAAGGATTGATTTATTTGTTCTTGATGAGAATGCATAGATGAAGATGGATCAATGGGTTGCCATTGATACATGATGAAGATAGATCAATGTGGTTTCATTGGTATATGATTCATTTTTGGAAAAATGTATGAACTCCATGATTGATAAGGTGCACAAATGGATGAACTCCAAAGTGGTCCCCTTATGGTCAAATCCCTCACAGGAAGACGCTTTGTGGATTGAGTTATCCTAGAAGAATGGTTGGAGGACCCATGTTTGATTATGAAATAATGAGATAAATACCAATGAAGTTGTTGGTGAAACTATCCTAGATGGATAGTGCTTGTCATTCCATTTCCGAGGGTATGTGGAATGTCACATAACTCCTCACGGTTTGAGAATTATGGCCTTACAAAAGTGAAGGACCCCTATATGAAGTTTTGAAGCCCACAAGGTCAAACAAGTAAAAGTGCTTTAAAAGAAGAAATTATTATTTAAATGATAAAGTAAAGTGACAAAGTCAAGGTGGATTATTTAAATAATAAAGAGAAGTGACAAAATCAAGAAAGATTATTTAAATGGTAAAGTAAGGTGACAAAATCAAGAAGGAATATTTAAATGATAAAGTATTGAAGAACTTTCTATTTATGGAAAGTGGTTAACCCTAAAATAAGGAAAATAGGTTAAGCGACCTAGAAATGGGTTAAGTGACCTAAAGGATGAAAGTATAAATAAGATACCAATGGTCTCTTACAAATCATCCTTTTTGTGGATCATGGAGAGTTTTTTGTTAGAATATCTTTTGGAGTATTGATGGAGAGATTCTTGTGAGAGAATTTTGGTGTGGATATCTTGAGCATGATTGAAGATCTATTCTGAGAGAGAGGATATCGGGAGGATATCATGGATGCATTGAAGTTTCGGCAAGTCTAAGATCATGACTGAGAAATGATCAAAATTACATAAAACCCTATTTTTTGGTGTGTACGCGGGTTTTCTATGTATAGGGTGTGTATACAAAAGTTGTCTATGTACAAGGTGCGTACAGTACGTGGGTTTTCAGTGTACAGGGAGTTTATAGTGGATAAAATCATGGATATGTGTGGTTGAGTTGATGACAAGTTGTTGAAGACTAAAGTAGGTTCCAGATCTACATTCTATGGGCTCAAATCTGTCACTAAGACACTGGTATGATTACATTATTGTCTTGATCGATAGTATAGCTTGTTGTGTTGTGAATGCTTAGGGCATTCTTGGTATGGCTGCTATGATGTGGTTTATGTTGGTTGATGGAGTGAGCAACACTCTTATGATTCAATACTGATATGATGACTATAATATGTTGATTTCTTATGCATGATTGAGTAGCATTCATATTGATTGGTTGTGGAGAATGAGTAAGCTATTGGAGAGCTTGGATGTGTTGTGACTGGCTGGTGGTCAGTTTGGACAGTGAGAGACAGAAGATAATGATGAATTGGTTGCAGAGGATCTGAGTTGATATTGAAGGATAAACCCTAATAGCTCATAAGGTATGTGCAGGCTGTTGTATACACTGGTCACGTACATACGCGGGCTGTAGTGAGCCAGGGCGCATACACATGCGGGTTGCACTACTGACAGGTCATGTACCTATTGCAGATTGATATTTGTTGAGGATTGTTGCCTCATCTCAGTTGGTGTTGAGTGTGTAAGTTGAGTCTTGCATGATAGAGATCGTGCTCTTGTAGAGTTGTACTCTATTCAATTGTTGCTAAAAAACCCCAAGGATTGTAGTCCGTAATAAAAATAAAATTGTATGTACATCTTGTGTTCTTTGTGTTCCTTGTGGTGATGAATTATGGATGATATATAGCTGATATATGTTGTTGATATGTGTTCACATCTAATTGTTTATAAATGACATCAATGAATAATGAGTAAATGTTGAATGCTAATTAATGAGTTTTGTGAAGGAGGGAAGTTTTGGGAAAAATATCCCCACACTCATTCACCCCCTCTCTAAGTGTGGTAGGTGTGTCCAACAGAATGTTATGATGGTGTCTCCACCTCTTCCTCCCCTGTAGATGGACCTTGCGGTGGTTGCGTAAGCCTCATCCTTACCGTTGTTGGAAGGAATGGGAGTATATCTACTTTCGCCAAGAAGAGTTGCACCAGCTCTGCAAACTGTTGTGGATTCTGGAATACTATCTGTAGTTGTTCTAGCAACAAGGTTTCCCTTTGGTCTGATGTTGATTCAGTTTCCTTATGAACCTCTAGTACTTTTAGTTGTTTCTACAGAACTGTGGTTGTGGATCCTCTTCTTTGAATAGAAACTTCAACATTGATTGTTGAGGGAGTGCACTAAGGATTTGGGGCTTGCGATCTTAGCACACCTTGAATCTCCGTGGAAGGAGGAGTGTCCTGAATCAGTTCAAATGGAACGATGGACTGGGTTGGGACTTCATGGGGCATACCAGTGATTTCTGGTATATGCTCGAGTAGTTCGGGGGGGAACTGTATGGGCTCAGGTTCGATGGTTTGGGGTGGGATGGTTGATTCTTGCAGTTGCGATTGTGGTTGTGGGGGTGATGGGGATGTTGCTAGCAATGGGGGTTGTTCGGTGATTATGGTGGTGGATGAAGTGGTATCTAGTTCAGTGTCATCAGTGATTTGAATCACCATCTGTGCAGCTTGGGTGGCGGCTCTAGTACAAGGTAAAGCTGATGATATCGGTTGCTGATTCAATTGCTTAACAGGGGAAACCTCTACCTGAGGATTTTTGGGCATGACATCTCTTATGAAAGCAACAACAAGGATGTCATTGACACCCTTACCTGAGAGGACATCCTGCTCTGGAAGCTGTGGGAACACTGGCAGTTTTCTCTTCTTGATCTCCAGAGGTATCTCGTCCTCCTCTATCTCAAAGTCTGATGGCATCTTAGCCTTTTGCTTCTTTGTTCCTAGTTTTTCTAGACCAGAACTCAACTCAACTACTTATTCTTGTCCTCTTTTATTTATGAGATTTGGGGGTAAAAGATAGTGCATCCCCGACTTTCATGGGTTGTACTTCACTCCTGGCCATGACACGACCTCGTTTTCAAAGGCATCTTCCTCTAGGTAGAACGACAGCATCTGGGAGTGAAAGTATTTTGGCTTGACATGCCTTGGCCAGACAAAGGTATGGTGATGGTTCATTCCAAATGCGATGTTTTGCATTTTCAAGTTGAGCAATTCCTGTGGTATGCGCAACCTCTGAGTTGCATCCATTATCCCGGTGTACCACTTCAGGAATGCGACATTGTTGAATTCTGTATTTTCTCAGTCTGGCCTTGAATGCCAAGGTTTGAACTTGTTTTCCAGGCGTTCCTTTTCTACTGGTGATAATGGTCTACCTGGGGGTGATTTCCACTTCCACATGGTGAATGCAACCATTAAGTAACCATATGTAAATGTTCTTCCCTTCTCCTACGCCTCCTCACAGGATGCCAAGAGTTCTTCCACAAGGTAACTGGACCAATTGAAAATAGCATCGTTGGCACAAAAATATGCCACTGATAGGGAATCTAATGTGCATTCACCTTTGTAATATGAATGCATGACCTTGCTATAAATTACGTAGCAAGAGGTCATGACTGTCTCTGGGAGAATGGGGTCAATCTTGTTGGTGCGCCCCCCTCTTTGTGTATGGAACTTCTCATACATGTTTGTCTCACCCTTTTTCTTCCCATGCTTACTAGGGCCTTGAAACCCTTTCGACACATCCTCGCCTTCGAGAAATAATACATTTAGTTGATGGATATCCTCTACATGAATTGGGTACTTTCTATCGATCCATAGGCTCATTTCATGTACTCAACTGATGAGGAACTTGGTACACCTTACAACCTCACCCGAAGTGTCAAACATTAGTAAATCTCTAAGATTCATGATGCTAGAGTTGAACAAATTGATGAATTTCGGCTTAGGTATGAACTGCATCCCGCCCATTGTATCTGGAGCCAAGTCCCATAATACACTTAAGTTCATTAGTGGGAACAGGACTTGGTCTATTAGGTCGAGGTCAAGGAGTTTCACCTACTCAATCTTTCCCTTGAGATCACCCATGATCTCGACTTGGGGATCACATGGCTCATTTGGCACTGCATCTTTGGAAACTGAACTCCTGCTTCATGTAGCTCTCGGCATAGTGACTCTTGACTGTCAACATACTTCGACATGATAATTGGGATTCGAGATCATGACTGAGGTTCGAGGGATTTCATAGGTGTTACTAAAATTCAAAAATCGCAAGGCACGAAGTTCTCTTTGGGAAACAATATGTATTACAATGAGTTCACACAACCTTATACTCAGGATTATCTATAAATTTATGTAATAACTGCTAAGGCCACTCATAATTAATCCTATAAACGCAACCAGGATTTGAGTTGTCTGACGAGACTGTTAACGGGGTAAATCTATCGGGTGATTATGGTATTTACTAAACAAGTCGGTCAAGGACGTGGTCAACTTCATACCTTACCATTTGAACAGATGAGAATCCTAGCACGAATACCAATGGCATATTTGTGTATCATGACTTTATGGTTTAACAGAGTTCGGATGGATTATTGTAGTGGTCATAAAGGCTATGAATGGACTGGGTCTGTGTGGCACATGGACTAGGATTGCGTTCGGATTCACCCTCCTCCAACCATAATGGGGTCCCCATCACATTTAATGATTGTGTTTAATGGACTCGTGGATCTTCTAATCTTACACTTCTAAGTAAGCAGTTTTGCACCAAAGTAATACTTAGAAGAAAAATCGAAATACATGTCGTGGCACAACAATGCTCACTCTGAATTTATTAATTGAATTCAAAAAACCCAAAAAAAATAAAAATTTTGTATAAATTCAAATCTAACTACTATACATGCTCCTTTGGACTAGAGAAACAATCCTTTAACTTAGTGCTGAGAGATATAGGGTTTCAAGCGATCGCCATTCACCCATCCTGGTCGAAGTATACCATCCAGTTGCGCTAGTTTTACTTTTCCAGAGTGTCGGATCGTTGCAACTATAATGGGCCCAACCAATGCATACGCAACTTACATAGATGTCTCTAGTATCGACTGTCATAAAGTAGAACCTTATCTCCTTCCGCAAATGTTTTAGTCTTAATGTGTCTGTCATGCCAATCCCTCCTCCTGGATTTATCAATTGATTGATGAAAGTCTGCTAAAAACCTAGTCTCATCAAGTTCTTGCAGCTCCATCACCCTATGCATGATTTATTCATCCTCTGACATGTGTGTAATTTGAGCTATGTATAGACTCGGGGTACGAATTTTGCAGGTACCACAACCTCTTTCCCATAGACTAACTAAAATGGAGTATACTTGTGGAGATTCTTCGTGGTTTTCATGTAGTCCCATAAAACTATTGGGACTCTATCATCCCAATCTTCCCTGTTTATGGAACAAACCTTCGTTAATCCTCTCTCCATAATTTTGTTAAACGCCTCTACTGTGCCATTGGCTTATGGGTGGTAGGGGATACTTTTATGATGTTGGATTAATAACTTTGTTGTAAGATTTGCTATTTTACTACTGATAAAATGACCACCCTGATCATTGGTTAGACTCTTAGGACATCCAAAACGAGTGATAATGCTTTCAAAAATAAACCTAGCAGCAGTATTGGTCGAGCAATCCTGAACAACTGCTACCTCAGTCCATCATGTAAGGTAATTATTTGTGGTAATAATATACCTAGCCTTTGAGTGCTTAGTTGTTGGGTTGATCGGTCCAATGAATTCAATCGCCCACTTCTCAAATGCTTGCAGAGCTCAAACTGGATGAAGAGGAAATTTGTCTCATCATGATGTCTTGCCTACTCTCTGACAGATGTCACAAGATCTAGAATATTCCTTCACATATTTGAAGAGTGTGGCCCGCCATAATCCAGCTTAGAGGAATTTTTGTGTAGTGACCTTTCCTCCAACATGGCCTCCCACAACTCAACAGTGGCACTCCCACAGTATGTCTTGTCTTTCATGGTCTAAGACACACCTCCTGAGGATACTATCTAGGCCCAACTTATACAATTTCCCTACAATTAATTCGTAGTCTGTTGCTCGAACCACCATATAGCATTTCTGAGTTGCGGAGTACATTTCTGGGTAGGCCCCTGTACTCAAGAAAACTGATATGTCTTCTAGGTAATCTAGTATAGCCTCAACCCATAATAGGTATGCATCTGGGAGCTGATCATCAACTACTCCACCCATTTCTTTTGACTCTAATATGGACAGGTGATCAGGTCCCATGCTACCTAGGAAATTAAATGGGATGATCCATGGTTCCATCTCATGGTTGTGCTAATATGACTCCTATGGAAATACCTTATGCGTCCATGTTCACATGGAATTCATTTTCCCAATTCGAAAATATCAGAATAGGTGTTGTGCTGAGATTTTCCCTCAGGATGTGGAACACTTTATCACACTCTAGTGTCCACTGGAACACTTCTAACTTCTTTAGTAGATTTTACAGGGGTGAAGTAATATTCGCATACCTTCTGATAAACATGCAATAGTACCCTGTTCACCCCACCACAAAGCGCAATTGTTTAGTGCTCATAGGCGGTGGAATGTTCACAATGACTACAACTTTGGTTGGGTCTACCAGTACTCCTTCTCATCATACTATGTGGCCTAACAGATTACCATGTGGAAAACATAAGATACACTTTCTAAGATTCAAAGATATCTACAATTCCCTACACCTATCAAACATCAGATGTAGTAGCACTACATGTTCTTTGAACAGACTGTACATCGTCCAATCGTCCATATAAACTTCTATAAATTTGTGAATAAATTCTCGGAAAGTTGTTGTTACAATATGGGAAAAACCTATAGGGGCATTCTTTAGACCGAAGGGAATCACATTGTATGTAAATGACCCCCATTTTGTTATGAATGTGGTCTTTGTTTTGTCTTCTTCAGCAATTCTCACTTGGTGATACCCTGAAAATCCATCTGTAAATGAGTAAGATTATTTCCCCGCAAATTGTTATTGCACCTCATCAGTTAAAGGTGTTGGAAAATGGTCATGCACACAAGAAGAGTGTTACACAAGAATCCCCCTATGGAAAATTCGATACTAGACCCCTATGACCAAGACAGAAAAGTGCTAATGTGGACACTGACATTCCTTTTCATGAAGCTAAACTATTTAAAGAAGAAGAAGTAAGAAGGGTAAATACCTTTACCGACATTTTTCCTTGCTCGATCCAGGCTGATCTTGATCTCCAAGTTCTTCAGAAGGTCCTGCAATACATTGAGAAACAACAATGAGCTATACTTCCTACTCTACCATGATCAGCTTCATAATGGATCTATAAAAAAAACAAGTTCATGAAACGTACACAAACTTTAAAGGAAACAGGCCAAGCATAGATTTATATTAATGAAAACAAAGTGAAATTCTTACATCCATAGATGTAGGTGTAGCATCTTCACCAAGCTCTCTTTGTCCATGCCCTTGCTCAAATAATCCACACACAGAATGATGATGCTTCAATGATATCTCTCTTATGAGATCATAAGTTTGATGCCTTACAATGTCCCTCTTTTCTTATGAGATCATAAGTTAGATTCTTCTCAATTTCTCTATATCTTTTACCATGAGAGGGCCTCCTTATATAAGCTTGGAGAGACCCAACAACCTTAGATATTCTTGTGATAGGTTGAGGATATTTCTCCATCAGTTGTGGATCCTCCCTAAGATGTAGCCTTGACCTGATATTCTAATCCAACTGATTTCCACGATAAGGGGGATTTTTCCATGATTCTCCTCAACAACCCAAAATTTTCTCAAACATGCTAGCTCTCCCCCAAAAGGGTGCACAGAGCCTTGCAATGCTCCCCCAATGAAGGATAGGGAGTAATGGCACTCTCTTGCAGTGGGTAGGGGAGAGCTGCCCAAAATTCCTTCAGAAAAGCCTAGCGCTCCCCCAGAAGGGTGTACAGGTTGCTACAACACTCCCCCAAAGGAGGGTAGGGAGCACTAACACTCCCTGACAGTGGGTAGGGGAGAATTGCCCCCCAAAATTCATTTTTAAGTAGCTTTCTTCATGGAAAATGCTTTGTACTCTTCATCCAATGATTTCTCTTCCTTAAACCAGTCTTTGAAGGTGTCTTAAGTGTTCCTGTGATGTCGTTAGAGACACAACATAGGCAAGATGGAAGTATGATGTTTGTGACACTTGCAACACTTAAGGCCAATAATGCGACACTTGTGACACTAGTCATGACGACAATAGGTCATCATTAAAGTGATTAATTTTGATGTGTAACAGATTGCCCCCCAAAGTGCAAAGTTAGAAGACATAAAATGATGACTGAAGTACTTTGTAGAATTTTTTGAGCAAGGGTATGGACTCAGAGAACCTGATAGAAGCTTCACACAACCATCAAACAAATATTATGGCATGTTTCAAACCTAAGGCGGGCATACCTATGCTTGAGTGATAAATACTTTCAAGGTATGGCAACCATAAAATACACTATGGATCCAAAATTATATGGACAAAAAGGTATAGCCACTGAAGATACAATGTGGATATATACTCCTATGACCTGTAATGATCATAGCCATGAAAAATAAAAAGTGGATCTACAAGATGACAAGACATAGCCACGACCAATACAAAGTGGATCTATGTGACAGTATATGTGTCAACGTTCAAAATAAATTCCGTCGCAACCTGGGCAAAGTACATATAAGAGTGATGACTCAACACAAGGTCTTCTTACCGATCTCGATGTAGTATGAATCTAACCATGTGAATATATGTCTTGATGTCGAACATGGCAGAAACCACTTGATTACTGGTCAATGAGGTAAATCGTTAAAAGGCGTGAGGGAAATCACCATTGATTTCAATGATTCCCAAGGTACTCTTAGTACATTCCAATGAATATGAATGGATGAGGTGAAGTCAAACATTCATGGAATCATCCAATTAGAGGTCAATGATGTAAACCCACTGTCGAACGCGAGGAGGCCTGCCATTGAGGCATGCAGGTCCCAAGGTACTAACTAGTTTCTAAGTCTAGTTTTTCGATAATGTATTGAAGTCGACAGGAATAGACTCGTCCCAGGAGGGCCTTGATGTATCCCCCATCAACGACATGAAATTGGTGGATCAAATGAACATGGACTGACACAGGTATTGAAACAGGAAATTGGTGATGGTTGACTCTCGAGGTAGATACTTCCCTTGAACACTGAGGCATGACAGGAGAAAAATTAACATGGACCAAAACTTGATAATGTAGTGGATACTATGACTTTCGTCGAGTGACCCAAATAAGTAAGGAAACTCAAAGGATTAGTTTAGTGCATAGGTTCAGCAGAAAAATGCGTGCAAAGATAAAATGTCATGTTCAAGGGCGACCGTAAGAGTTACTGGTAATGTTTTCAAAAACTGCTTGGCTTGCTTCCTTCAATTTGTTCCCCCATCCAGATAGACAAGTACCTCTTTTTGATAACGAGCTCGAGGAGGATAACACATGATCGATATAACTCACCTTCAGTAATTCCCTCTTCCTTTGTTTAATGAACTGAAAGAAGTAAGGGTTCGGTCCCATATGGGCCCTTCAATGTATGATTTTTTAACAAGTCCAAAGGTAAAATCGGTGATTTTTCATGTTTAGAGAGTGAAAAGAACTGAAAGACAACTCCAAGGTTTGATTTTTCGTAATTTTAGTCTCGTGAGGCCGAAAAAGAGATAAACTACCACTCACAAGATGCCCTTTAAAACCTTTTAACGAGTGTGAAAGGAAGCAAGATCACTCACTAATCTTTTCATGTTTAGAGAGTCTGAAAATAGCTTAAAGATGACTCCAGAGGAATCCTTTTTCGTATATCCATGCGAGCCCGAAAAAGAGATAAAAAGTTGCTCAGTTACATTCTCATGTTTTTACGAGTGTGAGAAAGAACAAATAATAAGCTTGGTACTATGCCCCCAGCTTCAAAGCTAGTGGCTTAACTCCAGAATGATCATCAAAGGCTGGAGACATGCCCCCCAAGATTCAATTCATTCACCAACTTTGAGGTTGCCACCAATTTATGTACTAGATGGAGAAAAAGGCTAAGGGTGGATGAAATGAAGGTTCAAAAATGAGACCTAATGAAATACTTGACTTGACATCTATAAGATCTTCCGAAAGACTCAACCTAACAGGAGAGGTGACTATTTCATTTTTTAACAAGCTTGACACAGGAAAAGAACTATGCTCAAGGCTCCGGGTTTAGTCCCCAGATTTATGTTTCATTTTTTAACGAGCTTTCCATAGAGAGGAAAAACTATGCTCAAAGTTGATGTTTCATTTTTTAACGAGCTTTCCACAAAGAAGAGAAACTATGCTCGTGACTTCTATTTCATTTTTTAACGAGCTTTCTATAGAGAAGAGAAACTATGCTCGTAGCCTCTGTTTCATTTTTTAACGAGCTTGCCACAGAGAAGAGAAACTATGCTCATGGATTTCGTTTCATTTTTTAACGAGATTTCCACAGAGAGTAAAACTGTGCTCGTGGACTCTTCTTGATCATGTCTTCCAAGAGGATAATTCTCTAGAAGGACACCATGTCCAGGGACAAAACTTGGTCATGGCTTCCAAGATATCTTCACTGGATGGAAGAAGAATGCTTTGGAAGGAACACATGTCGAGGGTCTTGTCAGGGGTAAGAAGATCAGGCCCCAATAGCCCTACCGAAGAGATCACCATGTCAACTACCGGATCTAGGTCATCAGAAGTTGAAGTCATGGGAGACAATGTCACATAATTTACCTGTGGCAGGGGTGATACAGAGTGAATATAAGACCTATTTAGGGAGGTCATCGGGTTGACAGTCAAGTCAGGGGCAACAAACGAAATTTGATCAATAGTCACCATTATTCCATCGTTCGGGAAAGATATCACATGAAAAATATTGGATACAATAGTTTTCATGGAATACACATAATCTCGCCCAAGGAGTAAATCAAAATCCAAGGGGTCCCGGACTACCATAACATTGATAAAGACATTTTTCCCTCTGAAAGTTATGGGAAACTGGGGAAGGATCCCTAAAGGGTGACTTGTTCTTTTGTTAAAATCAAACAGAGTCTGGGTAACCGACACAAGCTGAGGATAACCCAAAGCTTGCCAAGCGATAGAGGAAAAAATACCAACGGACGAACCTTTGTCTATCAATGTCTGAGGAACGGCTTGACCATAAAACTGTACTGTAATCTTGAAAACAATGTGAGGGGAATATGAGGTCCAATTAGCACACCCCAATCAAAAAGGATGGCCTCATTACTTGGAGGGGGTTTCGCCGGAGAAGGAGGAATTCCCCCCAACACAGTAGATTTTGTATCAACGAGAAAAATGTGGGTAGAATCGGGTTTACTCTCTAGAGGGAGAGTAGGATTGACTGATGGTGGAACTATATTGATCACTTTGGCACTCTTCAGAGGAGGAGTGGGATTGACCGATGATCTAACCAGAGAAACCACTTTGGCACTCCTCAATGGAGGAATGGGATCGACCGATGGAAAAACTAGATCGACCACTTTGGCACTCTTCAAAGGAGGAGTGGGATTGACCGATGAAGTAACCGGAGAACCCACTTTGGTAATCCTCAATGGAGGAGTGGGATTGACCGATGGTGGAACCGGATCGACCACTTTGGCACTCTTCAGAGGAGGAGTGGGATTGACCGATGAAGTAACCGGAGAAACCACTTCGGCACTCGTCAGAGGAGGAGTGGGATTGACCATGTTATCACTCTTCAAATGAAGGGTGGGACTAACCAATGACAGGACTGGATCAATCACTTGGGTTTCACTTTTTAGATGAAAAGTGGGGTTGATCGATGATGTAACTGGATCAACTATTTGGGTTAGTGGTTCAATCGAGGATGAAACTAGATTGACCACCTGATCAACTAGACTGACCAGGGATGGAACCATATTGACCATTCCATCAACTAACAATGGGTTGGGGGAAATATTACAATAACCAGTTGGAAGTTGAAGCATTTCCAAAAGAGAATAAGCCTCTTCCATACGAGGAAAAAGGTGAGAATAATGATCACCTTTGCATAACATGCAAGGAAACTTGATAGTTGTCTTCTTCTTACCAACGTTAGCATCACTAGTTGATGGGGCATCACCACCATGTACATCAGGGGCTGATGATGTGGACGACCACATTTATAAGACCTTGGGAAGACCAAGGAAATCCCTCATAAAGTGGTCACCCTTACAAAGACTGCAAGGGAATTTGGGTTTCAGATTCTTCGTTTTAATCTTGTTGACCTCATCAACACTCCCAGTACTATTAACAGTAGCTGGTTGCTTGGATCCAACATTTGATGTAGTTGGAGGCTTGGTCCCTTTCTAGTTCCTCTTCTTCTCTTTTCGTTTCTTCTTCTTATTATCAACCTGGCTACTCGCTTTATAGCTTTCACTAGGCCAAGAAGGAGAAATGGAAGGAGACTTGAGGGATGAAGAAGGAGAAACATTGACATGAGGTTGATGTGTGGGTGGTGTGATTACATCAGAAGCACCTGCATTCGAGATCACCGGAGTGGAAAACAACCACACCAGTAACCCAATTGTGAGACCTAGAAGGCTCAAAGTAGTGATGTAAGGAGGACCAATGTTTCTGTAAGAAGGAAAAACAAAGGGTTCCCCTGGCAAAGGGGCTCCTTCATTGGTCATTCTGGGAATTGATGCCATAAAAATAAATATCCAACCTAGATTCTGCTAGGGAGAACAAACAACACATGCTAAAAATCTAGCAAGCAAGCAAGAAAACAAAACCTTATCACAATGAGCACACTAGTTGGTGATGAAATCCAATGTCGCGAGAACAAAGTAAGAAGGGGTTGAGATAGAGCAGGTGGAAAAGTTATGTTGACGACCTGCTTAACGGACTTACATCCTGGTGCAAGCTCCCACACATAATCGTGGGTATACCCTCCAAGGAGCCCGAGTGAGTCTGGCTAACGTCGATTCTAGGTACCGTGAAGACTTTCCCCTCCATAGTCACCTCGTGTAAAGACCCTAAATATATAGGCCACTAATGTTACCAACTACAACAGTAATTCCTGGGGAAACAGTCAACAGTATGATCCACGCACAAGGGTAGGGTATCTATCCCTAAATCAACTTGAAAGGATTCCACTCATCATTGTGGGTATACCTTTAAGTGACCCCCATAATACGTGCAATCTCTACACCAAGACCAACAAAGCAGGGTGAGTAACTCTGCTAGTCTCAATGCGACCTCGGGTTTGACCCTTGTGTGAGAAGGGCTTCCTAGGAGAAAATGTAGCAATTGGATTTCACCACTCCCTAACACAATATCATGTTTTTGTTTTCAGCTTTGGAAATTTATCTTTCACACCTATTCCAAATCCCTACAACTAATCTAATGTAGGTTTTCTACCAGAAAACGTAAAAATGTCTAATCAATTTTTAGTTTAGCACTTGATTTTTAAGGATGTTGTTACTCAAAAGGAAAATGGCATGGACAATATGGTGTTTTGATCGACTCTAAATTTATGCAAAGAGATGAATATGCAATCTTTTCATTTCGATGAAAGCTATGGTACGATAAGGAGAAAACATTCATCATTACAGATGCACAATGTCCCAAAAAAGCCAAAAACCATGCAATTTTGCTACTTCAAATGCAAGCTAGTTTCACCACCCAAAATCAAGAATGAATTTATCTTCTTTGTTTCATCATGATGTATACAGAAATTAAATACAAAACCTTCAATGCTCCACTAATTTCAATCAGGAGAAAGATTCCTATGCTAATGCAAAAGACATGAAGCAAAAGGGCTACAAACAAAGCATGCACTCGAGGCAGTGAGGTATGAAAGAAAACAAGTAGAAAAAATTTTTAACAAGAAAGAACACCATCAAGGATTCTACAACCAATCAAGCATTCAAAGAATACAATAAAATGCAGATAAGAATCCAAGAAATGATAGGGAGAAAGAAAAATCACTCAAAAATGTCCTGTCAAAAAAGAAGCTAGAAAAGGCAATTTCACATTCCTAAAAAAGGTTTCAAGATCCAAGCAATACAATAGGGAGTTACAAGCATAAAAAAGCATCAAAAAACAATCCAAACAATTTCACAAACCAACCACGGACTCTGGGTAAAGATCTCTGCAAAAAAGGTTGCAAAGGACTAAGCAAATGAAGGCAAAAACTCTCAAAAAAGAGACTAGCGCTCCCCTATAAGGGTGCACAGAGTGTTGCAATGCTCCCTAATACACTGTAGGGGAGAGTTGGTGCTCTGGTATGGCCTACAGGGGGGCGTTGGTCCTCCTAGAAACTCATAAAAAAGAGCCAAAAACCAAGCAAAAACTCACCCAGGATGCATGAAAATTGGTGAAATTCCTAGTGAAGGTAGGAGAAGGATAATGGATGATGAACAAACAGTAAAATTGATATGAAAGGTGGGAAAAGGGAAGGGACAAACCAAGGAAAGACAAAAATGAATCCCCAGTGGAGTCAACAATTTCTATTATAGGAGAAACCCCCCTGCGGACAAGTGGATTTCCTCTTGGATATTAGACCCCTATGACGAAGACAAAAAAGTGATAATGTGGACACTGACATTCCTTTTCATGAATCTAAACTATTCAAAGAAGAAGAAGGAATAAGGGTAAATACTGTTACCGACTTTTTTCCTTTCTTGATCCAGGCTGATATTGATCTCCAAGTTGTTCAAACGGTCCTGCAATACAATGAGCAACAACAACGAGACATACTTCCTACTCTACCATGATTAGCTTCATAATGGATCTATAAAAAAAACACATTCATGAAACGTACATAAAATTTAAAGGAAACAGGCCAAGCATAGATTTATATTAATGAAAACAAAGTGAAATGCTTGTAGCCATAGATGTAGGTGCAGCAGCTTCACCAAGCTCTCTTTGTCCATACCCTTGCTCAAATAATCCACACACAAAATGATGATGCTTCAATGATATCTTCCCTTATGAGATCATAAGTTTGATTCCTTACAATGTCCCCCTTTTCTTATGAGATCATAATTTAGGTGCTTCTCAATTTCTCTATATCTTTTACCATGAGAGGGACTCCTTATATAAGCTTGGAGAGACCTAACCACCTTAGAGATTCTTGGGATAGGTTGAGGATATTTCTCCATCAGTTGCGGATCCTCCCTAAGATGTAGCCTTGACCTCAGATTCAAATCCAACTGATTTCCACGATAAGGGGTATTTTTCCCTCATTCTCCTAAAACCACCCAAAATTTTCTCAAACAAGCCAGTGCTCCCCCAAAAGGGTGCACAGAGTGTTGCAACGCTCCCCCAAAGAAGGCTAGGGAGCGTTGGCACTCCCTGATAGTGGGTAGGGGAGTGTTGCCCAAAATTCCTTCAGAAAATCCTAGCACTCCCCCAGAATGGGTGCATAGGGTGCTACAATGCTCCCCCAAAGGAGGGTAGGGAGCATTAGCACTCCCTGACAGTGGGCAGGGGAGCGTTGCCCTCCAAAATTCATTTTTAAGTAGTTTTCTTCATGGAAAATGCTTTGAATTCTTCATCAAATGATTTATCCTCCTTAAACCAGTATTTGAAGGTATCTTAAGTGTCCTTGTGATGTCGTTAGAAACACGACATAGGCAAGATGGAAGTATGATGTTTGCGACACTTGCAACACTTAAGGCCAATAATGCGACACTTGTGACAGTAGTCATGACGACAATAGGTCATCATTAAAGTGAGTAATTTTGTTGTGTAACAAAGAGTTAAGGCTTTTGTAGTCTACACATACCCTAATGTCCTATTTACCTTTCTTTCTCTGAATAACTATGGGGATAACCCACTCTGCTTCTTCAACTAGAAAAATAAGTCCAGCCTCAAGCATCTTGTATATTTCCCTCTTAACTTTCTCTTTCATCATGGGGTTAAGACGATATGGTCTATGCCTTACAGTTTTTGCTCCTACTTTTAGTTCAATTTCCATCTCTCCCACAGCTACTTTAATCCATTTTAGTTCTAAGAATATCTTTGGGAATAAATCCTCATACTCTTGCAATAGGGTATGTATCTCTTGGTTAGTTTGCTCATCCCAATAATCTCCTACCATAGCTATATTGGGTTTCTTGGTAGTTTCTAGGTTGAGTTTTCACAACTTCAATGGATGATTATAAGAACTATCAGTCTGACTGGGTATGGTGTTCTAGATTTCTCTCCTTCCTTTTGTTTCCTTAATGGCTAAGTTTCCCAGTTCTTCTAAATCATCTGGTTTTTCCAAATCCTTCTTGATATTATATAATTTTATAGGGGTCTTGTATGTGTCTATGAGGAGGTTAGACTAAATCACTTGACTATGATTGGCACATACCATTGGATCTAAATTCCTTTTACAGGCATCGATAAAAAGCATTTTTTAAATTCTTTGCAAGACTTTCTTAAGCTCAGGGTACTTACTTATAAAAGAGAAGTCCTTGCAAAAGTGGTCTACCAATGTTTTCTAGTTGTTGGTTTGCCTTCTGGTCTCTTCATGGATGTACCAAGATTTCAGAATTGGACCTAACGAATGGGGAAATACTTGAACCCACAGGCTATATGGTATTTCCGCAACTTACCACTGCCTCACGCATTGTTCAATATGTTTTTTAGGATCAAACTATCCATTGAACAGTTGCGCAACTTGGAAATCCATCTGCATCTCTTATTTCATTTTCTCCTTACCTTGATATCTATATCAAATGTATTGCTTCACATCCTCCCAGTTCTTGATCAAGACTTTGTGACTATCCCACCATCTAGCAAGGGTGTCCTCGAGGGCTAAGTCTAGAACTAAAATCCTTTGATCCTCCATTATCTTTTCTTCCATGCTAACCATAAAATTGTCAAGTTATGAGGTACCATCGTATATCGGATGTTCCCTGACCTCGGTTCCAACCCATCTATATGCTCTGACAGTTGTTCATCTTCTTAAAAATGTTTTGTATGAACCTTGCTACCAACTGTCAAATGTTGGTTCTGAATCTTTGTCTGTCAATTGTATGCTCCTCCAACTTACTGATCCATCAGCAGTAGAATTCATGTAGTCTTCTCTCATTCCTGCTATTACAGTGTATAACTGATGCAAATATTCTCCTTCCATATTTTTTTGTGTTGGCTCCATATATCGAGGGCCTACATATGGATCCAAGGGTTGAACTAATTTTATTCTATCTACTTCGAATGTCATAGTATCCCTCTTTAGGTCAATGACAACATAGTTATCATAGGCCCAATCAATACCAAGTAGTGTAGGATAAGGGTCCTCATCCCCCATGATTTCGATCACCTCAAAATCAGCTATTGTCTTCACTCCCACAACATCTATCTCCATATTCTCCAGTCTTCCTATTGGGAAAATACAATTCTGATTGGCCATTCTCAATTGGATTGGAGAATATGTCAACTGGGGTTTTCCTAAAGCTTCCCAAGTCTTTTTAGGTAGTATGTTAACATCAGAGCCTAGATCTAACATAACATCTTCAATCTCAAACTCATCTAGTTGGGTTGTTAGTCTAAACTCTTTCCCAGTCCGTATTTTCCTTCTTTTCACTCTCTGAGTATTCTTCTCTGGAAGATTAGTCCTTATTCTAGTTTCTGGAGATTCTCCAATTCCTAGGACTAGGTACAAGACATTGCGCAACTTTTTTGTCAGTTGGTCATTCCAAATAATATCATAAAATAGTTGAAACAAAAGGTCAACTACATTTTGTGACTGATCAGGTTGTCTTATCGGGATTACAGGGTTTCGAGGTGTAGGAGGTGAAGAAGGAAATTGCACAATCTTAGGATAAACGATAGGCTAAGGGGGGTTTTCTTCCATCTCAAGGCCAAGGATACTCTAGAATAATTCTATTGCATTTTTAAAGAATATATTTTGTTTCAGAGGGTCATATATGTCCTCCTTAGGCATTGATTTCTATATCTTAGGAAGATTATCAGCATTTGTGCCAGTCTTTTCTCCTCCTCGAGTAATGATAGTAATGTTGGATAGTTGTCCTTTGATGACCCTCTTTATCTCTGAGCTTATAATATTAGATCCTCATTGACATACCCGCTCTTCCCATTTCGCAATTAGCTATGGGAAGTCTTCAGTTTCATTCCCGTTGGTTCTGTGGTGAGAGAACCATGGCCACCTCGGATGAGGAAAATCCCTAGCCATGTGATCTTGATCATCACAATTGTAACATCTACTTGGTCCTCTTCCCCCAGTTCTTCCTCCTTTGAAGTCTCCTCCAGCTCCACCTCCTCAACCTCTTCTCAGTCCTTCAGGGGTTTCATTCATCCTGAATGATGTTCGATCCAGTCTATCAGTGAGTGCATTCAATGCTCTACATCGATTCGTAGCATGCGTGGTAGATGTGCAAAACTCACAATGTACAGTATTTGGTATTATTGAATACTTATGAATAATAAAGCACTGTCTTGGCCCATGCCCATGAATTTGGAATATCTCACAGTACTCAACTATCGGTGATGCTTGATTACTTGGAAAAGCATGATACGAGGTTGGGGCATGGAATGGTAAATTTGCAGATACTTGCACAACTCCTCTTGTGGGTCCTGGTGAGGGTCCCATCGAATTCTGAGGAGGTCTCATTCCCCTCATACATGGACATTTGTTCATCAGATGTCCCTCTGTGTAACATCTAGTATACCATAATTGCAGTCATCCTGGTCTAGGGATCGTCAATTATCGAATCTTCTCTGTCAGTGCCGATATTTGTCCTTGTAGTTGCAACAAACTTGCATCTGTTGGGGATCTGGTCACTCTTAGGCTCCCTGGATATCCCTCCATGGCTTCAATCTTCATTTATTGTTCAAAGGAATCTGTCAAAGTGGTTATCTGTTGTTGCGTTAAAGGAATTTGTTTCAGAGGTAGCAATCCCTGGATATACCATTCTCTTTGATGATCCTCATGAATTCGATGCCCTAACCTACCTATATCATCTTTAAATTTATGACTATATTCCAAGGCCGATTCACCTTCTCTCTTCTGAATTTCATGCAACTCAGACAAAGCTTGTTGTTCTGACTAAGGTAGCTTAAACTCCGCTATGAATTTTATCCATACTTGGCCAAGTGTGAATGCTTTTCCTTGTGCTCCTGGAACTCCTGGCTCAATATCCTTCATGTACCATTTGAGAGCATGACCTCTCAAGGTAGTCTAGAATTCAAACAATTTATTTGTGTTTAGAGTCCCTTTGGACCTCCATATTTCTTCTCATAGGAACCAATTTTGCTCAACATCCTCGTCTCCTCTACCCCATATTTTTGGGTATCAAGCGATCAAACCTACCACATTTCCATCCATTGTTGATCTTACTACTCCTATCAAGATAAAACCTAACAGTCCTAGTTGCGATCTATCAGAGGATCCCAATATCCTCCCAGTATTTGCGCTTACCGATTGTGACTGACTAACTGACTGTAATGGAACAGGAATAACATAAGAAAGTAGTATAGAATTTACCACTAGTATAGAAGACACTTGGGGTATGGGTGATTTGGGGCTAGTGTCATTGGCTTCAGGGAAGGTTTCTTTGATCTATGGGGGTCTTGTTCTCATCCTATGGAGCGTTATTTTCATCTGGATTTTTGATCTTTCATGGCGGGGATGAATCTTCTCTTTCTTCTACAAGATCCATGTCAGCTTCATTTTCCCATGCTTATACACCTTATTCTTCTTGTCCACCCTCTTAGGGAATTCCTTCTCTCTAAGCTTCTCTCTCACTTAATCTTTGACTGGTCAGTCTTTCCTGTCTTCTCATCTTTTGCAACTCTTCCCTTTTTCCTTCCTCGACTTCTCCTAGTCTAAATTATTTCTGCAACTTCTCAGATTGTTTCACTACTTTCTTTATCTTACCGCACCACAACTTCTCAACTATGGCAGCTCTTTTCAAGGCTCTCTAATCCCTTGAGTCCATTTCTTTCTTCTCCCTTGTTTGTCAAAGAACCATGTCCCCTCTCTCAGACCATGATTCCACCCCAAAATCACCCAACCCCAAGCGAGGGTGTTTAGGTTTCCATCTCAGTCGGGGAAATAGTCAATATCCCCTCCTCCATCAAGAAAACCTTAATCCATAGGGGGATTTCTCTCAACAGTCTTCCCCTTGCGTCTTTATTGAAATCTTCTTATGCCCATGAAAAATATTGATGGTTCTCAGCTGCAAATTCAATGATGTATCCTTCCAAAGTTGAATGGACCTAGAAGTTGATCGCTTGTGTTACCAGATGATCTAGCTGATGAAGCGCTGCAATATTTTCTATATCCTAGGAACATGTCTTATTGACTCATTCTTGTAATTACTGAGCTTTGTCGAGCCTATCTATCCAATGGAATAGTTCTTCCAAAACTTAACCCGGAATATCTCGTACTCGTCACTCAATCTTTCTGAGTAAAATACGACCTCTCGTGTATCTTTCACAGATTTTCCTCACATCTCTGCTTCTTTCCATATGAAGGCATCATAGTTTTTCTCCCACTACTAGTGAATATCGGATAGGTGAATTTGTGGAAGCATTCTCCCTAAAGGTTCCCTTTTAACGTAGGTCTTAGCAACGGAACCATTTTGTTGGCATAGAATTAATTAGACCAAGGTCCTTCTTAGGTTACCAACAAAAGGGTACCGAGTAGTCTAGAGCGCTGGAATTTTCATCTTCTCTAGAGAGAAGAAGTCTCACCCGAAGTGCAACCAAGACAAGAAGATATGGAATGGTAAGGAGAATACTTAGGTAGATCTCAAGAATCATAGTCTTGCGCAAGATGAACTAACAAGTAGCATATTTGAACCCATTCATAATTAATAGTAAAGACAATAGAGTTGTGATAGCATTTTCAAACAATCTATAACATATTGATCTTATCAGACATGAAGAAGTAAAGTAGAATGACAACTCATAGACATAGAAAGAGACTTACATAGAATATTTCAAAATTTTAGGTCCTTCCATATATTATCATCAAAAGGGTTTCTCGGATACAATCCAACAGATACAAACATTGCTTGGTCTTTCCAAACTAACAACAACTCTATACTATTGAGAAACAAGGTTATCCCTAGCCCCTTGCTTTCTCAGTATTACAACAAGTCATTACTCTGTTACAATATTTCTTGGCTTCGAACTCATTCTTCATAGCTCTATCTACCCTTTTCCCAAGATGGATATTAACTATAATAACAGAGCCTAAAAGAAGTGAATGATAATCCCGTCAAATTTTACAATCATATACATCTTGTATATATAAGCCAGTTGGATTTCAAATTCTTTCTTTCTTGTTCTTGTTGTAACCTCTTTCTTCGTGATGGTGTTGCACTGTCCCTTTAACCACTTTCTCTTTCTTTCTCCATTCTTTTGTACATCTTTCTTGTGACTTGCACAACTTGCTAATCAAAATTGGGACTGTAGTATTGTTTGTGTAGCTTCTCTTAATCAAAATGAAGGGCCCAACAGAAGGGAGAGAAGGTTCCTTATTTTTGTGTGTGCCTCGTTGGCAGGTGGAAGTGCCTCTGGTTCCAGAGGTAAGGTCTCTTGTAGTGGTCTCCTTTTCTCCAAAGAATTCTATAAAATAAGTCGACATGATTTTCCAAGTTTGTAGTCTTGGGGAATGTGTTTTCCACCATCTTGCAGCTTGGCCTATGAAAGTTTCCACCAAGTTTTGGGTTCTACCCTATTCTCCCATGCATTTAGAAACTTATTCAATGTGTGTTGATGGTTCATTTTGTTCATTATAGCGCAATGGATTTTTCATTGTATTGTCAGTCGGACTTAGCATGGGATTTTATGGTATCCTTTTCCCATATACTATGGGTACTGCTTGGATTGAAAAACATGTTCTTGGACATTTAATTGGGATGGATTCAATGGTCCATGAATATTTTGAGTGTGCTACATAATTTTCTATATGCCAATTGTATAGAGCTGAGTCAAACTTGTGTCTGATCGACATAGGATATTTTGATGAGATTTATCCTTGCACATTTGGTTCAACATAATCTCTTTCTTCATTGATTATCTATTACAAACATCGATCTTCTTGATCTTCATCCCATTATTAAATCCAAGGTTTCCCTTCTTTAGGGTCCAGGGGGATTATTATTTTTCTTCCACTCCCTTTTATCTTGATTATATCCTTTTCGAGGGAGATATTTGATTTCATTTGTTGTCCCCATGGCTGATTTACAAGAGTTGGATATGCCAGTGTTTCTTCGACTAAGTCGATTACCTCAAAGTCAATTGTTGTTAGTATACCCATAATTTGTGTTTCCACATTTTTTAGTATGTCGATGGGTTCTATTAATATTTGATCAGCAAGTTTGAGGTAGTTTAATGTCATATTTAATGAAGGTCGACCCAACTGTATCCATGTCTCTCGAGGAAGGATATTTACTTGTGATCCAAAATTGATGACTACATGTTCAATAATTTCCCCGTGGATTTGCAAGTCGACCTTTGGGTCATAATATTTATATTTATAGGATAGTTGTTTGACATATTTGGATGGTCTATGTCCTTATTTATATTCCCATGGGATGTTAAGCAGATCTAGTAGTCGACCAACTGAATGTTGTTCTTTTAAGAGTTGCAAAAATTCTTGTACTATACTTTCATTTTGTTTTCCTTGATTTTCTTGAGTATTATTTTTAAAGAATTTGAGTGTTGCTCTCATGATCTACACTTCTTTGTTAGAATTTGGGAACGGACTAGAATTCCCAATTTTTCAATTTTGTGACAGATTTTCATTAATATCCCATCCTTCTCCCAATCTTGTGACAATATGTACGTTCTTTGAATTTAGTATTTCGTATTTCTGGACGTTGTGGAGTAAGTTCATAGTTTTTTTATTCATCGAGTATTATCGGGAAATCCTTTGTTAGGATATTTAGACACTTAGGATTTAGTTAATATCTACTTGGTCTAATGTGTCACTAGGTAAAAGTGTGTTTCTTTAGTATGCATTAGTATGCATTTGTAGTTAGGAAATCCAACGGTCACGATATGCTCCCGACATAGAGTGATCTGACAATTCATATTCTCCTTGATCTTAATGGCTACATTGATTTATGGCTAAACACTCGATTGGTCCATGATCTTTATTTAAAGAGAATGGAGGGTCATTTGTTGATGATCGATTGTGAGAAACTCTCTTGTAAAATCTCTCTATAATCATTTCCTTTTGCATTAATAAATTGCTCCAAGTGGTTGCATTGGTTGGGGTCATGGATGTTTCCCCGTAGGGATTTTACCATGTCAAAATATCGGTGTGTTGATCTTTGATCTAGTTTTGTGAGTAGTTACTGAAGGTATTCGTCCTCTATTGGAATACTTGTGTTGTTGAACATCCTCAAGTGAGTGATTGCCAACACTGCATATGTTGCAAAATTTTAAGTCAACTTGATATTTTATTGGGTAGTCGGGGTTAATGTGGTCTTCTTTCCAACAATTAAAATAGTTAGGTCGACCTCGTCCTTGACATCACCCATGACACTGAAAATTGTCTCGACCTCAGTCGCCTCGACCTCGACCGTAATAGTCACTTCTTATTCAATAATCATTATTCTTGTCGGTTGCTTATATATGATAAACTATGTGCACATTTGTTCTATTTCGTGCGTTTAATAAAAATTCAAATGTTCTATGGCTATGTGAGTTACAAATATGGCACCATTTGCTGTTTTTCAAGTTATGTGGGTAGAATTGTACAGTATGGTCGGTCAAGGTCTCACATATATTGCAGTATGTCTCGGATTTTACTTATCGCACACATGCTACTCCTATCACTTCTTTATTAATACTATAGGTGTCTTTTGTATGACCGTCTTCACAGCATACAATACACCACAATTCATTTCTTCTTAAGGAAAATCTTCTTAGAGTCTGTTGTAGTTGTTCTAGTTTTTCCTCAAGCCTTTTTTTTGTTTCCGACGGAATCAACAGGCCATCATCATCTGATTCGACACGTTGTGATTTATGCAAGGTGTATTCACATGTTCTTATCTCATAGAGGCACAGTGGTGTTTGAATTCGATGGAGAAATATGACTACATACCATTTTACTAGTAAATTTTGATCAATGTTCAATGGGATTTGGTTGAGGAGGTCTTTAAATATTTTTTCATATTCATGAACCGACTCTCCTGGTTTCTGCTTTATCTCTTTAAGATTCTATGAAACTAGATGCATAATATCTTGGGCTTTGAAGAATGACAAGAAGTTGTTTTTTATTTCTGCTTTCAACCAATTTTGATTCGTCGTATAATTCATGAGCCATGTAAGAGTGTGTCATCAAAGGGTTTCACCAAATTATGTCATTTGTTTATCTTCATGTGTAATGTTTGCTTCATCCCAGAATTTTTCACATACGAACCAATGACTTTTTGGATCCTCATCTCCTTCATAAATGGGAATATTATTGTTGGCCCTCGACCAATTTTTGAGAGATCCTTGGTCAAGTTTGACCATTTTGGACTTCGACAGCCTGTCGAAGGCAGAGTGCAAGATGAAGTAGAGATCATGAGATCTCGGCCCCTTTTTGGGTCCTTTTTCAGATTTGGGAATATGTAATGGGTATGAGAATGTCAACCCATGGTTAGGGCTATTTTGTAATATATAAATAGATGTCTAGGTGAAGTAAGGAAATAGGGAAGAGGCATCTATGTGATTTTGTGCTAAGTGCAAGTGTGGCTTGTAAATGATTTGTGCATACTATGAGAGACCGGCATAGCTAAGTGCAAGTGGTTATAACAGACTATGAAGGGCTTTGTGTTGTAACACAAGGAAGGAGGATCTAGAGAGGTGCGCAGATCTCTTATCATATGCAGAGTAAGGCTTTCATGGCTCTATGCATGTATCTAATTGAAGAGCCTAATAAAGAAGAAGAGTTGGTGTATGTAGCCCCAGGGTTGGGGTGAACCACGTATATGATGTGTTGCTTTGGTTTGTGCGATGTGTTGGTGTACTTATGTGTTATCTACTAAGTGCTTCACATAGATAGATAGATAGATAGATAGATTTATACTTTGTGCTTATGATGAATCTGGATGCTAGATCTGACCTCTGTGAACATGCTTAGTGCTTGAATCTGCTAGGTCTAATCTAATTCCTTATGCTAAGTGCTTAGATACATTAGATCTGGGTGAATGTTGTGATGCTTTGTTTTATATGTGGGGTAGATATTGGTTAAATATTGATGAAGTTTTATTGTTGAGTGCTATGTTAAATACTATAATCAAGGATCTTTGTCCCAGCTAAGGTTACAGACATTTGAGTCCTACAACCACCCCTTCCTCTACCTCGGGTGAGACTTCATCTTCTTCATAGGTGTTTCCAAAAGGGTCGGTAGTTAGGGTTTTTTTGGTGCCTTGTTGTAGCATTGAACCTTGGGTCTACCCATGTGCCAACAAATGGTTCTGCTGTCGAGACTAAAACTGTGATTGCTGGGAACTGAGGAAGAATAATATTTGTGCAAAGATTCGACCTGAAACTGAGAAATCTCTATGCGTAGCTCTGTTTCCCTAGTGCGCAGCATTCTGCTTGACTTGTGAAGATTTGTGCCAAGAAAAGAGGTCAGATATGAAGAAAAGAGATAAGATATGAAAGCTTTGTGCTCTGATAAAGGTAAGAATACTGAAAAGTTCTAGATCTGAAAGCTTTGTGCTCTATAGAAGTAATACAAGTGGAAAATTTTGTTTCTAAAGCATGGATCTAGGTATGTTTGATAAATTCTGTCCTAGATAGAAAACTAGGGTACTGGAAGATGAAAGAAGGTTTGACATGAGTAGATCTAATAAGAATAGTGAAAGATATGTTATACCTATGCATAGAAAGAATATTTGTACTAACAAATGGATGCAAGATCCTAGAAAGAATTTTTTGCAGGTTAGCTCATACGATCCTAGAACGCAGTACAAAAAGGGTTGACGATCAGTTAAAAGAAAGAGAGGATTAACCCTCTATTACAGTTGCAGAAAACCAGGACATCTTGCTAAGGAATGCCCTAGGAGAAGACATAGTTGTCTTTGTTGTAAAGCTATGGACCATGAAGTATTGGATTTCCCTAGAATGATTGTTAAAGTTGAAAGAATGAATCTGAACCAAGAAAACCCTAAGGCGGATCCAGAAACTAAGATTATGGCAGAATCCTAGAAAGAATCATAGAAAGTATTGTTACAGATGAGAGAAACCCTGAATGACCACCGACATGTCAAATTATCAGAGATCTTCAAAGAAAAAGAATGCATTGAAGCAAGATTAAAAAACTTCGACGTTGACTCTGTTCTAGATGAGGAAACACAGGTGAATGTTATGACAGAAAGAACCTAGGAACTTTTTGGAAATCCTACTATGGTTCCTTCATTGGGAGGAATAGGATTATTCAGAGAAAAACCGATAACCCTCTGTGGGAAGCTCACTCAGATACCTATGAATGTCAATGGAACTTCGACAGAAGAAGATTTTGAGATCATTAAATTTATTGAGGACATCGCTCCATTTACCATGTTACTAGGAAGACCTTGGATATAAATAGATCAAGCCAGAAGGATAGAAGAAGAAGAAGAAGTTTTAGAGTAGAAGAAGAAAGAGTTAAAATATTTTATAACTAAAATGATCGCACACTTGATTGAATAACATGAGAACATATCACAACTATTTAACAACAATGACATAGATATCAAAGTTGTAGGAACACTGGAGGACCCATAGAAGACTGAAACACCTATCCCAGATAAAAAAGAAGTTTTAAACTTGAATCCTAGGAAAGAATCTCAACAGCACGAAGTCACTATGTCAAAAGAAGATAAGATTCAGAATGGGAAAAGGAATACCGAGATGAATCTCACTGGAAAGAAGGCTAGAAAACTAAGTAAGAAGAGAGCTAAGATCAAAAAGTTGCAGAAAGATCCAGAAGGAACCTTACAGAAGGAAAATTTGCAAAATTGGAGCTTCATCGGGATATCAGCACAGTGACACATGGCACTTCACCATGGCGAAGTAATATAGACGTTGGGGACATTATAACCGTTAGACCAATGCTTCGAACAGGTAGAAAGGCATTTATGACCAGCCATCAGACCATTGTGACCGTGCCATAATGGACATAATAGTGTTCAATAAGGCTTCATACCCGTTGCAAGCGACCCGTTGCCAAGTTACCTATTTATCCCCTCGCACCATGCACCGAGAACACTTTTTCTAACCAAGAATTTGAGCCCGCTGAATAACCTTATCTTGCATAGTGATCATCGCATTGTTTGCATCTATTCCATTGCAATGTCTAAGTTAATCTGAACCCGATCTAGTTAATCCTGAGTGTGTATGTCTGAGGAGCTCAACGCAATTGAAGAATCTATGACAAAATTACTCCTCGGCCTGATGACTGAAAGAGTCATGTCAGAGAGAGGATTACATGTAGGTGTACATGCTTCATCCACAAGAACAGTGCAAGCATCTCCATCAACTACTCGTGGAGCCGGACCATCCCGGCCATCAGATGAAAATCGAACCAAGCACAGGGATGATCTCGTGAATGCCAAATTGATCCTGACTATATTACCCACCTACATGCCACCTATGAGAGGAATAGTAAATCGCGATAGCGTGCCCGGAGATTTAAAGTACACCTTGGTCACTACGAACCTCCCAAAGGGGATCCACGTAGCTCAAGAAGACCAAAACAAGATTACAGCGTTGAAGTTCAGCGACTTCAACCTCAGCGACCGAAAATTCTATAACATGCTCGCCCCACATAATTACCTAACCAAAATGAAGGGGAAGAATTCAAATATAATCCCCCATATGTGAACCCATAAACTCGCACAGTCCACCCTGCTGAAGGTCATGAAGATCCCACACTTCAGAAGACACTAGGAGGTGACTGCCTCTGTCAAGTTGTTTCTTTCTTGTTACCATGGCGGCTATTTGTGGCTAGACCATTCTATCATAGCTGATCTGGCATTGATCAATCAGATCACAGGTTTGAGTATGCAGGGACTTGATCCATAGGATTTTTATCCAGGAAAAGCCATGGATTGCGCTCTAGCATAGAGGATCAAGGACACCTATGGCGATGTCGAGAAGGGGACATGAGGCTACAAGGTAGCTTCTATCTAGAGTGGCGCAATGCACCTCGCCTGTCAGTTGATTGCAGGGAAGTTTGTAAGAAAGAACTGACCTACCAAAGTCATCGTCTTTGTAGTTGACCTTGCAGGGAAGTGCGCAGAAGGCCTACAGATGAACTAGGAGAAGTACCTAGTATATCAGTTGGAACTAGACTGCAAAGAAGCACAAGATCAAGGTTACGAATTCTGCTTTAGTTGGATTTTGATCCTTATCACATTCATCACCTAGGATATGCTGGAAAGTGCGACCTTCCCTGACATTGAGCCATTTGAGTCATTGGCCACGAAGTTCAGTACACTTTGGTATTCCAGCGATATGAACAAACAGTGGCAGTGAAATGTTATTTTTCATACCTACTACGATCAACTGAAAAGAACCATCCAGTCTAAGCCTCGCATGACTCCAAACACTCTACACTGGTTCCAGCCTTTGATGAAGTTCAGTGCAAATCAACATTTCATTTATATTACAGCGTGCACTGATGAACATAAGAAACAACTCCAGTCCTACTACAAGATGACAGAGGAGGACCTAGAGGAGATTACTAAGGAATGGTCTGTTGACCTCCTTATCCCCACCAACCCCACAGAGATATCCAACATCGACAGCCCAAAAACTGCACAAGATACACCTTGACCTAGCAGGACAAAGAAGATCGAAGAGGTCCAAGGATTAGACAGTGCATCCATGAATATCGCTTCCATATCACCAGAGAAAGGAGGTGATGGTGAAGAGTTAGATGAAAAGTAAGTCGAACAGAAGCAAGGAGACGAGGTTGATCCCCTAAAGAAGAGGAAGGGTTCACCTATGAAGCCTTCTTCCCAGAAGAAATCAAAAGCCTCCATGACCAAGATGCAGACTGTCCTCACCTCTGATGACTTCGACTTCCTCATAGCAGCCCTGAACGATGCTTCCCTAGAAATAGCATAAAAACAAGATGCCAAGCAGGAAGCAATGTATGATAGGATTGAAACCAAACTCTGAGGGGTACAGCAGGCACTACATTCCATCCGCGCAGTCTCCACTGCACCTCTTCCATTGGGAACACCAAAGCTGGGAGACGAGCGAACCCAACTCCACTGATTAGATGATACAGTCGAAGTTCACCTTCGACGAGCACAAGAGGAAACAGAACAAGCCACCCAGTCTTTGATGCAAGTACAAGGAGTACTTGTAGGACAACGTCGAGCTGCAGAACAGGAAAATATTTCCCTCTAAATGAAGTTTGACGAAGAAAAATCAAAGATACAACAAGGAAAAGAACAGTTGCTCATTGAGCAACTCGAAGTAAAGGAAGAAGTCAACAAAGAACTTTTCTCTGTGACAGTCATAGAAATAAAGGTAGAAGATCAAGTTACATAACAATTAGAACAACTTGAAGAAGTGATCCAGTAGCTACAGCAATGCATCACAGACTTAGAACTATGCGCAGTGCCCCCGAGACCCCACAGGATGTGAAGGACCAAAGAGAAGCAACTACCAAGAGCGCAGTTGAGAGACTAAAGGCCCTTGCTATGGAATACAAGCAGCTGAGTGATCGTATTTCCATGACATATGAGTGACTCACTAAGAGTCCAGAATTAAGAGAACTAGAGTCGCAGCTCCAAGAGGAAAAGTATCAAGCCGAAACGATACAAGCACAGTTGAAGCTCCTATCAGTTGTGGAAATAATGAAGAGATCTCAAGAGCAACGCACCGCCCAATAGAAAATTCATGTTATTCAGAGAAAAGTTATGGAAGTAACTCAGAGACTCCAACCCGTACAAGATAAGGCCTACCAATTGTTCATAGAAGTTGAAGGCCGAGGAGCATAACTAGAGCAGGTTGTTAATGCAACTGAACAACGCCTAGAAGGACCTTTGAACGATGTAGTCATCCAAGATTTTGTTGAACAAGAGGTCATAGCACAACCACAAGTCAAATCATATCGAGCCAAGATCGAGGCTTTTGAAGCAGTACTTCCTACATCAGAGTGACTCGGGATGAGTCACAAGTGAGTGTTGGGGGGTCGTTGGCCCTCAACCAACTTTTGAGAGATCCTTGGTCAAGTTTGACCATTTTGGACTTTGATATCCTGTCGAAGGCAGACTGCAAGACAAAGAAGATATCGCGGGATCTCATCCCCTTTTTGGGTCCTTTTTGGGTCCTTTTTGGGATTTGGGAATATGTAACGGGTATGGGAATGTCGGCCCATGGGTTTACCCATGCTTAGGCCTATTTTGTAATATATAAATAGATGTTTAGGTGATGTAAGGAAATAAGGAAGAGCCATCTATGTGATGTTGTGCTCAGTGCAAGTGTGGCTTGTAAATGCTTTGTGCACACTGTGAGAGACTTGTAGAGCTAAGTGCAAGTGGTTTTAACAGACTGTGAAGGGATTTGTGTTGTAACACAAGGAAGGAGGTTCTAGCAAGGTGCGCAGATCTCCTGTCCTATGTGGAGTAAGGCTTTCGTGGCTCTGTGCATGTATTTGATTGAAGAAGCTAATAAAGACGAAGATTTGGTGGATGTATCCCCAGGGTGGGGGTGTACCATGTATATGTCGTGTTGCTCTGCTCTGTGCGAAGTGTTGTTGTACTTATGTGTTATCTGCTAAGTGCTTCACATAGATAGATAGATAGATCTATTTATACTTTGTGCTTATGATGAATCTGGATGCTAGATCTGACCTCTATGAACTTTCTTAGTGCTTGAATCTGCTAGATCTGGTCTAATTCCTTATGCTAAGTGCTTAGATACATTAGATTTGGGTGAATGTTGCGATGCTCTATTTTATCTGTGGAGTAGATACTGGTTAAATATTGATGAAGGTTTACTATTGAGTGCTCTGTTAAATACTAGAATCACAGATCTGTGTCCCAGCTAAGGTTGTAGACATCCGATTCCTGCAACCACCCCTTCCTCTACCTCAGGTGAGACTTCATCTACTTCGTAGGTGTTGCTGAAAGGGTCGGTAGTGTTATCACCAGAATTTCATCCGCAAATGGTTACAGGAATCCAGCATCTTCAAAACACTCATTAGTTCACTCATGGACCAAAAATGCATCTCCAAAAGGTCCAAAACTATACAACCAGCAATAAAATCAGCATGTGTGAAAAATACACAAGGCGCGTGCACGTGCGACAATCAGATAATGTCGAAAAAGCACACATGTGCCTGATGCGCGACTGTGGACGCAAAAATCCATGCACACCTCAAAATAGCGCATTTATGATATTGGTCGGCCTTCCACCCACTTCTGGTTCAGCTTCCAAATCTCGACTGAATCCAACTAGGAGGCTGGTCAAAGACCTAAAGGTGCCCTAAAGGGCCCCTTATTCACACAAAGAAATGGTTGCATAATAACTCAAAGCTATGCTATAAAAGGAAGCCATGGGTGCACTATATTTTCAAGGAATTCATTTGTATTGTTATGCTGCTGATATTCTCTTGGAGGATCCTCTGTCCTCATCGAGAGCATGCTAGCACCATTTCATTTAGCCATTCATATCACCTCTAGATTGAATGTTCTTTGGATTCTCTTCACCATTTCATTTTAGTTCCTTACTTGTAAGAAGAGCTCAATATTTGGGGGTCCAAGAGCCCTCCCTTGGAGGAAGAGGGGACCCAAAGTCTCCCTTTCTCTTTGGTTTTTTCTTTCCACTAATACAATCCTTTCCATTGGTGGCATGAGTCTTGTTTATTTCTTGTTCTAATGTCCTTATGCACTCTAGTTTAATTTCTTTTATCATTCTTAGTTTAATTCTTTGCTTATCTTTTATGCTTTATACTTCTAACTCTTTCCTCTACTGTTGTCTTGCCTAGCTGACCCAACTGGGCTTGTAAGCACCCTTATTTTGCTCATTTAGGTGACAAAAGAGGTGCAACAGGTAGTTAGGGTTTTTTTGGTGTGTTGTTGTAGCGTTGAACCCTGGGTTTGTCCCTGTGCCAACAATTATTGAGTCCCATTGTTGTTTTATTTTTAAGAACAATAGACTTTTGTGATGTTTGTTTATCACAAATTTTGATTGGGATGTCAAATTATTAGTCGGTTGTTGTTTTGCTGACTCATCTACCAGTAGGTCTTCTGACACATGGTATGTTAGAGGTAATTTTTCCTTCTTTTTTTTTAGGCTTACTTCTTCAATTTGACAACTTTTATCTTTATACTCGATGATATGTCGTTCCAATGAACGTGTCAGTTCATGGTTATAGTCTGCTCAATTATTATATTCCTTTGATATGAGATTTGGCAGGGAGGTCAGTTCTGTAAGATCCTTGATGTGGACGGGCATATTATCGAATTTATTTAGATTTATTTATGGTTCGACTATGAGCATATCATGTATATTCCTGTGCTCATCATTTTTATACCATGGCCTTGCGAACTGTTCATCAATTTGAAGCCTCTGTTGTAGGAATTATTTAATTTGAGGTCTACTTATTTCAATAGGAGGAGTACATACTATTGGTCCTAAGTCTTCATAATACATGCTTGCAGGCTAGCCTTCAAGTTGATGGGCGCTCATGCTATCCTCTATCAAATGTACTTCATTACTTATGTCGGGGGTCACCGCGGATGTTGTTATTTCCATATTTGATCAATTCATGTCAGACTCAGAATGCTCATGCGCTCTATCAGGATAATCCTCCCCAACTATTTTTCTATTTGAATTCCAATTGTTCCACATATTACGGATCTCTTAAATAGCTTGTTTTGTTATATAATCTTCGACAATTCTTTCAACCCACTCGTGCAAGTTCGTCCATCCATCGTTTGTAAGCTTGAGTGTTAATTTTTCATCAGGAGTCAATTTACGCATTTTAGGATTTTTTAATGTACTCAAATATGGATTATGGGATAGCCTCCAGAAATCGTTCGTGAGTCTCTGAGAAAAATTGTGATAATGCTTCTACTAGTGTGAGGTTGTTCCTTATTTTGTGATTCTTGATGTAGTTTTCAATTTTTCACTCCCACTATTCACATATTTTGTGTAAAGTTATCATCTATGTGATCTTCTACATGCCCAGGTTCATAACTATCGGCAACAGAACCAATGTTGTAATCTAGGGAAAAGTAGGGGATGTTACCAGTAGTCCATCAAATTGGCAAGCGAAGCACAGAGATTACATACATACATCCATAAGAAAATACATACACAAAGTAGTGGAAGCCCAAGAATCATTACTTTATTATATGTGTCAATACAACACAAAAGAGAGACCTTCTCCTTGATACATGATCATCTATTTATACATACATGTTCAGTTACCAGGCAATTGTAACTACTTAATGGCCTGGGTTGTTGGCAAATATTTAACAGACAGCGAATGGCATAAGTACAGGAAGAATGTAACAAACGGGCATAAGTAAATATGGCATGAGTACAGGAAGAATGTACAGAGGATTGTTGGCATGTTTTACAGGCAGCGTATATTTTTCATTGATGGAAAGTACAGTAGTGATGATGGCTTGAGTACAACAGCGATGATCAGCGGTGCAGTGATAATCGGGGAAGAGAAACAACTGTGTTCGTTGGATCTCTTCCTAAATTCCCGATGGCCGTCAAATCTCAAGAAGAGCGCACTGAAGAGGAGGACAGATCTCAGATGTTAGATCCAAGCGCAAGACCCAACCATCATTGGATCAAGGAGAAACTGCACACCTTTTAAAGTATAACAAGGAGAAGCGGGTGTACAAAATTCCGAAAGAAGGAGGACCTTCCATTTATGGGTATACATGTGGGGATAGATTGTCATTTCGTTGACTAGAGAGTCAAAGGAACAGGGTTCCCTAACCTCTCGAAATCGCGATATGCGAAATTGCGATTTAATCTGAGCCATCAGATTAAGGTTGAATCTGGACCGTTGATTCCAGACCATGTCGGAGTTTCAAGGATCGAGAGTTGGAGATGTCAAGTAATATCATCCATAGGAATCCTGATTTCACGATATGTGAATTCGCGATTCAATCGCAGTCGTTGAATCAAGATCAGATCTGGACTGTTGATCCAACTCCATATCGGAGTTTCGTGAATCGCGACATGGAGAGACAAGGAACAATGCAACAAGAATTCTGAAATTGTGATATGAGAAATCGTGATTTAATCATAGCCATTGAATCAAGATTGAATTTGGACCGTTGAATCCAAGTCCATTTCGGGGATTCGAGGGTCGAGTGTTGGAGATGTCAAGGAATATTAACATCAAGAATCCCGATATCGCGATATGTGAAATCGCGACGTAATTGCAATTGTCAGATCAAGATGTGATCTGGACTGTTGATACGACTCCATTACGGAGTTTCGTGGATCGGGAAATTGAAGTGACAAAAACACTGAACGTCAAGAGTGTCGAAATTGCGATGTGTGAAATCTCGACTGAATCTGAACCGTCAGATCAAGATGTGATCTGGACCATTGATCCGACTTCTTTACGGAGTTTCGTGGATCGGGATTTGTAAGTGACAAGAACATTGAACATCAGGAATGTCGAAATCGCGATATGCGAAATCGCGGAATGATCTGAATCGTCAGATCAATTGTTGATTGGAGGATTATTGTTCTCTCTCACAATTAACTCCTCAGTTTCGAATCTGTTAGCGAAACGGACTCATGATTGTCGATTAGTTGGTGTTTCAGTTGTAGAGACAGTTGTCTTCCTTTTTCCTAATGAGATGGGAAGTGGAACCGCCGTAAGTGTGAATAAAAGAAAATGAAACAGACAGCGTGAGGTTGGCATTTCTGCATGAGAAATGAATAAACCTGTAAGAAAGAAAAAATCAAACAGTGAAGAGTGAGATGAAGAATATGCACAGTGTGAGATGAAACTCGGGGAAGAGTAACTGATGATTAAGAAAACTTGAAGCTAAGCAGAATGACAGAAGAAGTTGATGCAGAGCAGACCTGCTGAACAGACAGAGGAAGAAATGAATTGCAGAACAGTTAGAAGATGAACAGATTTACAGAACAAAGAAAGATTGGTAAGAATTGATTTATCTGTGTAGTTGAATGTTTATTTGTTCATTTATGTTCTAGGGAGGTTGGGAGGTGCTCGGGAGGATTGTTGTCCTTAGAGGTTCAAGTGAGAGCTTGAACACAGGAAGTTGTAGCTTCCATCTGGTTGCAGCCAAAGAAACCAGGGTGGCAGGGTGGTGCAAAAGAGAACAAGTGTTCTCTGTTATACAGGTTGGAGCCTGTGTAACTGGAAGTTGGTACTTCCATCTAGTTGGTGCTAGAACATTAAGGGAGTTGGTGCTTCCTTCTAGTGGGTGCTAGAGAAACCAGAGAGTTGGTGCTCTCAAACAAGTTGCAGCTTGTAAAACAGAGGTAGCAGCCTCACATTGAGTTGGTGCTCAATTATAGATGATGTACAGAACTTAAAAGACTGCCTATCATTTCGAAGAAGAAGAGGTTTTCTCCCTTTATGGGTTTCCCCGTGAAAATATGTCTCTGTGTATACTTTATGTGTGACTGATGCTCTTTAATTTTACTGTCCATATGTTGTATATTGTTGATGATCACTTGAAGAAAGATTAATAATGTTTTAATAGACTTAAAATTGTTTAATCTCAATTACAACTGATTCACCCCCCCCCCCTCAGTTGTTTTAAGTATTTCCAACAATTGGTATCAGAGCAGGTTCCTTTTATTCAAAGGTAGATCTGTAAGCTTAAACATGACAAGTCATGAAGGAACTTTAGCCTCTAAGCCCCCTCTATTTGATGGAACACATTTTTCCTTCTGGAAGATTAGAATGAGAACATATTTAAT
>ML785907.1:234799-252364 GCA_009831015.1 Picea engelmannii | reverse complement strand
CCAGCGCAGCTTTGGGACAGCCTAGCGGTCTTATATGAATTGGTGTTCGGCATTCGTCAGAGCGTGGACGACCTCAACTTCCGCCTTCAGGAAGCGGACGAAAAGATCGATCTCTTCCTCAGTACTCTCGCCTCCCTGCAAGACTCCCTGTCCCTGCGACAGCAAGAGGACTCTCCAGTCCAGGACCCGAGAGCACCCCCGGAAGATTCAGCTATGGGCGCAGAGAAGGAAACAGATAAAAGCGCAACCTCTGGCAGTAAAGCGGCTAACACAGTGGCAGAAGGGGGAGGCGACAGGAATTGGGCCGACCAGGTCGCTTCCATAGAGGAGGAGCCATTGACAGACGACGTCCAGACCATGAGGCCCGAATACTCTCCGTATGTCTAGTTTTCAAGTTAAGCTTGCAGATGACTGTTTATATTGTCAATTCCCTGTTAGTTTTTGTCAAGAATGAAGGCACAAGTAGTATAAACTCTATAGGCTTTAGAATAATGGAACAGCTTGATACTTATGAGCTCAGGGACTGGTTTCCCCTCTGTTGGGGCAGTCCTTTATCTCATTATGCTCATCATGTACTTTGTTTTGCTTCCTGGCTCATGAGAGCTTTTTAATATTAGATACTATACTTACTTACAAAAAAAAAAAAAATGGATTTAAATAATTAAAAAATATATTAAAATTTTAGGTATAATAAAAAATTGTGGGAAAAATTTAAATTGATAAATCTTTAATATTTTATAAAGAAAAAAAATATCACAGTGTATGTTCAGCAGTTAGTGAGTCATAATTGTTGTTGAAAAATTGTGTAAATAGTTTTGAAACATTTAACCTTCTTAGTATATATTTGATCTATTGTCAAGGACAAAAGAAGTTAGATAATTAGAAAACAATGTATTCATGAGTAGATTAAAGAGTAAAAGTCAGAAAATAACTGTGTTTTTTATGAGTAAATTTAAATCGTCAAAATGAGAAAATAGCAATTGAAAAAGGAGGAAAATTGTTATGAATAAAATCAAAATTAAAATAACAATGTGTTCATGAATATATTTAAAGAGTAAAAGTCAGAAAATAATTGTTTTTCATGAATAGATTTAAAGAGTAAAAATCAGAAAATAGCCCATGAAAAAAGAGGAAACCAGTTATGAAAAAAATAAAAATTAAGATAACAAATTAATAGTTGGGAATGCTATAATTAACCAGCTTTGACTTAGAAAGAACTAAGGTGATTATGCTATTTATTAAGTAACTAATTTATGAAAAAAATTTGAACATATTTATAATATAAAAAAATATTATAACTTTTTAATAAGATATACTGTACATGTAGGAAATAAGTATTTTCTCTTTTATTTATACAAATTTATTTTAATTGTTGTAAATTTAACAAAAGATTAAAATTTTCAAATGTAAATTTTTAAATCAATTAAAATAAATTTAGGTTAAATGTAATTTTATTTAATTCTTTAAAACTTACAACTCATTTTTTAATTTATTGTTATATTTTATATATTTATGTTATAACAATATATTTATGTAAATTTTATATTTATAATTTTATTTAATTCTTTAAACTTACAACTCATTTTTTAATTTATTGTTATATTTTATATATTTACATTATAACAATTATAACAAAACTCATTTTTTAATTTATTGTTATATTTTATATATTTACATTATAACAATTATAACAATATGTTTGTGTAAATTTTATATTTATAATATTTCTATTTATATATAAATCCTATATTTTTCTTCTTATATATATATTTTATATTATTATTTGTATATATTAAATCTTTATTTTTCATATATATAATTAATTTTATTTTATTTAGTATTTATATTTGAATAATATATAATATTATTGTTATTATTTGTTATAAGTATTTTTAAATCATTTTTAAAAGTAA
Organism: Picea engelmannii; assembly: GCA_009831015.1. NCBI lineage: Eukaryota > Viridiplantae > Streptophyta > Pinopsida > Pinales > Pinaceae > Picea > Picea engelmannii. The sequence goes on along the minus strand of ML785907.1, from coordinate 250,451 downwards.
AAATAATATGAATCTTGCATATGTTAAATAAAAATATATCTAACATCTTCTTTGTTAATCTATTCTAAGAACATAAAAAACAAAAAAATCTTGTTGAGATTGTTGGTGAGAATAGACATTATTGGAGTATGCAACACTTAATGATATAAATAAGTAAAAGTATCAAGTGAATATACCATAAAATGGCTAGTTTGTACTAATGGGAAAGTAAATAAAGTGTAAGAGAGTTTAGATATATTGAGAAAGTAAATGGAGATCATTAGAACATTAAAGGATATACATAAAATTGGTTACATCAACATATTATTATCATTTTATTAAAATAAAAATTATATAATTTATCACATCAAAATCAAAACATCATAATTATAATTTTTTTTAAGTAAACTAAAATTAATAATAATATTTTCATTAGAAAATTTCATATTAAATATTTTTTTTTAACTAAATTTACTTTTATAAATTTATGTCTAATATTTTTAATTTTTTTATATATTTTAAAAATAAATTTACACTCTTAAAAATTAAAAATTTATGTGGTATATATATATATATATATTTCAAAATCTTCAATTTAATAAATTATTTTTTTTAAATGTTAACCACTTCATAAAATTAAAACATGAAACTAAATTAATACAAAGTAAAAAAAGTTAATTTCTAAATAAAAACACTAAAAACCAAACTTAGATAACTTTTATATTGATTAAAAAAATAAACTTAGCAAATTTTATCAAAATTTCCAATAATATATCAATTTTTTAAATATTACATTTTAAAACATAAAATAAAACTTAGATATAATGAATTTCATCTTGATATCAAAACATACTTTATTAATAACAACATCCATTCTTTTCTTATCAAAATATGTATTAAGCATTTAAAAAAAACTTATTCAAAAAATCAAACAAATTAATTCTATATAGCTTAAGTGGGCCTAATGGTTAAGAACATGTGTTTCCTCTTAAGAGGTCACAGGTTCACAGGAGTAGGGTATGTATACCTTTATAGACTTTACCAGTCAAATCGTTGGGCAGAGGGGGGTCCCTTGTCAAAAAATTTATTATTATTATAAAATCATGTTGTCCTATCAAAATATGTCTTAAGTATTAATAAAAATGAACTTATTCAAAAAGTCAAATAAGTTAATTTAATTCTATACAAATGAATAAAATCATGTTTCATTGTTACTACTCAAAATGAGTAGTTGAGGAACAAATGACTAAATCTAATGAATAAATCAATTAATTATCAAAGTGGAAAGTGTAGGTATTCAATTATAGAATTGGAAGAAGAGTATTTAAGTACAATTTTTGGAATGGTGGTGGTTAAATAAAAGAGAATATAAAAGATTTTACAATTTATGGTATTTTAGTTAATTTTATAGATTTTAATTTATTTTGAAGTTTAAATATAATTTAAGCATATTACATGCACATCAATAATATAATAATAATAATTTATTTTTAAGATCATTGTTAAGTTATATTAAATTGGTGTATGATATTCTTTTGTTTGTGAAATAAAAAACCTTTTTCCATCAACAATTTAATTAATAAAATCTAATGAAATATACATATCCTATTCCCTCTACAATAATATGCAATAATAAACCTACACATCCAACTGAAATTTAAAATAATGAAAAAAAAAAATTGATAACCATTTCCTCCTCAATTTTCAGCTCTGCCGAGCCGAGGAAGTATTTGTCTTTACCATTAAATCGAAACACACCGACAGGGACGTGACATGGCATGCGCTATCGCCATCTGTCACATGTTAATTCATTGCCCTCTTCTCATATCCCGTGGCTCTGCGTTCATCATGCTTCTGAAAATAAATCGCGTACTGGTCAATCACGCGTCTTTATTCTCTATAGTATCTTCTCGATGTACCCCGTAGTAGATTTACTGATTGAAAGGACGTAATGAAGTAATTTAATAAGTCGATACATTTATTATTTTAAGTTAGATTTTTGTAACGATGTAAAAATATTGTAAGAAATTTATAATTTTATTTAATTAAATTTTTTTATTAAAAGTTTTGTTTTATGTTAAGATAATCTAGATTATTATAATTTACAAACCGGCCAACTGATACATAACAGAAAAACGGCCAAAACGTTGGCTGGTATCGTATTTCATCTGGTAGGAAAGCAACAAAGGCACCGGGAGAAACAAGGAGATCTACCGGGGTTACAGAAAGGCAGCATTGAGTGATTTTGCCTGATCGCCTTTCAACCAGGGATGGAATTTGACGGATAAATTGTTTATCATGGAGTAATTCAGCCGTCAAATATGATCAGAATTCTTCCATACCCGTCAGTAAACTTCTTTGACGAATCATTAATACGTTTGGTAATTTGATGTTAAATGTCGAATTTGACGGAGTGGGTTGGATTTGAAATTCCAACCCTGCTTCCAACTGACCGCTTCAATTCAATTGAGAATTATCTGGCAGTGCTAACATTTCGACGTCAAAAATAGTGTCTGAACAATATAGCGGCATATATATGAAGATGCATGGACGCGTGTAGCTCGAGATTCTGATTATAGTACTGTTTTACTCCCGTGAGTTCGCTGCATGAAGCATGCTCGAGATGTGAAACAGATTGCATGCTCCAGATCTTTGTGAAGTCCGAAGCTCAAAGATGGCACCGACACATGACGCCATAAAGCAGTTCGAAGAGTCAAATTATTACCACTTTCACGTACGTAAGGTGAGAGGGAGAGCGGTTTTCAAGTGATATTTTAAAAATCAAATTTAAATTATTTGGAGATGATGTTCATAATATGTTTGAAATTGGGGCAGAAATTGTTGGACTCTTAGATTTGAGTGATTATTTCTGTAAAATCCCAGTGTTTCTAAAGTTTTTCAGTATGTTGAATTCATTTATGCATTCATAAATGGATTTTGAACAACAAAAAATAATGATTTATGTAAATTTATATCTCTAAATTCTAGCTACGCCTTTCTAAATGTAGAAATGGATTCAACATGCTAAAAAACTCTTAGGACACTCTGATTATACAAAAATAATCACTCAAATCTCTGGATCTAACAATTTCTAGCTCTACTTCAAACAAATATTCTCATAAAATATGGCTGAAAAAAAATCATTTCATAAAAAGTTTAGACTATAATTATTATTATTACATCGAAAGGCGTACACCTATTGACAATGGGCAGATTTACTTTTTTACATTTACCTAATTATATTTAAAAGTTACTTTGATAGCTAACTGATTGTCACGTAAGTGATTAACAGAGATTAAAATATTAACACCAAATAAATGAAGCTCAACCGTTTATTTGTTAATCAATAATAAAATTTAATATATTCTTTTAAGGATTCTTTTCATTTTATCAGCGTTTCAGCGTTGATCAGCCACAATTATGTGGCTGTGCTAGTTATCACTTATTTGAAATCAATGACAATTTAATGAAAAAATGAAATCCTTCAAAATGTATTTTTGAAAATATTAAACATGTGAATTGGAAAGTGTGAATATTATTTAGTTTTTTTAAAACATTTAGACTATGACTATAGTGGTTTATTTGAAATCAATCACAATTTATTGAACAAATAAAATCATTCAAAGTGTATTTTTGAAAATATTAAACATGTGAATTGGAAAGTGTGAATATTATTATGGTTTTTGCAATGCTTCATTTAAAAAAAAATTAAGTTATGAATTATGTTTTCATATTTTTAACATGGATGTGATTTATCATTTATGTATGTTATAATTTAAATTTCATTTTTTTTAAATGATATTTTTACATTTATTTAAGATCAATTAAGTTTTATAAAATAAATAAAGAAGTTATTTTAATTTTTTAAGATACTATTTTTATATATGAATATGAATATGATGAAAATGAAAATGTGAATGTGGTTTTTAGTAAGATGATTTAAAAGATAAGTAAATTATAAAACTAGTTAAAATTATGTAAACTATATTATTAAGGATAGAATATGTTAAAATGAATTATGTTTATTTTTAGTCTTCTTTATATCATAGTATTACAAATTTGTTTATTCTATGTTGTTTTAAGATAATTATGACTTCTTAAGATACTTAAGAGTTTATTATTTTTTAAAGGATAAATGAAAACTTTTTTTATTTTTACATATAAGATTATTTTGTTTCTTAGTGTTCAAGGGTTTGATATTCAATTTTAAACCTTTTTGGTTGATTGAGGTGTTTAGTTGATATGTCTTTGAGAGAACCAAGCAAAACATGTTTTCATTTAGTAGAGGGGTTTATGAACAATGGAGAAGAAAATTTGATTACAAACTCTTTGCTTATTTTGAGTTTGATGGGAACTCTATTTCCTTCTTTGGATCCAATTTTTTGATTCATGGTACCCATTCATGGCACTTGAGGGGTTTTCAACTATGACTATTTGCATATTGGAAGAGAAAGTCATTAAACCTATATCCACATCACAACTTTCAAAAGAAAAATTGTTTCTCCAAACCTATGCTACTATTCAAGGGTTGGGTACTTGAGCCAATGTTTCTGATCAATTATTTTCAATCAAAGAAAAGCTTATTCCCACATTCTCAACTTTGTAACTACAATTTTGTCTTTGTTGATATATTAGTGTATCTAACCTAATAAAAATTGAGTAGCTCAACCATCCATAAAGTCGTATAGTGTCTATCCAACCATCATAGGGTGAAATTTTCACCTTAATCTCTACTTTAAAAGGAGTTCACAAATTTGACAATGGCAAATAAGTGTTTATTGGTTTCTAAATGGAATGGTTCACATCTAACTCTTTTGAAGAATACGGGTTTACAATATTGCAATAATAGACATTGGATTCAATACTTAAGTATTTTAATTTAAATATAAAATTTATGTTTTATTTCATTCTTTGTTTAAAATAAAGTCTTAATTTTATCTAAATAAATACATTTACTAAATTTTTCTTATAAAATTACAAATAAGTCATTCCATCATACACTATGGCACTACTTATTAACAAATTAGATTGAACAAACATGACACTAGTTTAATAACTTAGATTATAAAGATGATAAAGTATCTGTCAATTTTTATTTTATATAGTACAATAACATAGAAAAATGAGGAAGATGAATAAAGAGGGGTATAAAACACACATGTATCATTCACACAATTATTTTAATTGAATTGTCCAATTAAGCTAATGCATTCCATGTTAGGTTGTTTTGGAGTGTGTAATAAGGCTAATGCACTAAGTTGTGCAATCAAGGTTTAGGGTAACAAACTTTCACATCTATAATTAAATACATATTGTTTATTGAAATTGCACAAAGAGTTTACAACATATAGATTATGAGTCAATTTGTTATTATAATCTTTTAAGGTGTGAGTTTTGTTTGCTATATGACATAGTTCAATACTCTTAATATGTGTTTAGTCCGGAGAAAACATCCAAAAATCCAATCATATTAAGGGTTAAGATGCCAATTCTTATATAAAAGTCCAGAATTATTAAACAATTAACAGTTCAATTTGTCATAACTCTGAGAACCCAATTCTGAAAACTAATCAAATCAACCTTTAACCCTTTAATATAAATTTAAAATTAAAACAAAACAAGAAATTTAATTAACAAAGATTATGATGTTCCAAAAAGAAAAAAAACAACTCTGAAAGCCTAATCAAATCAACTTTTGACCTTGTCGCAGAAATAGAAAACAAAGAATCTAAATTTCACAGATGATTGATGTTGCAACAATTGGAAAATGTGTAAACCAAATTATCAGGTACATAATCAGGCTTGCAAAAACTAGAGTTCTTGCAAAACAAAGAGAAAGACATTAAGACAACTCTGAATGAGAAGAAATTTTATGAGAAAGAGAGCCAAATGTTGAGTCCCACTTTTTTTTACAACCTGCTTTAGTGGCAGAAATCCTTATATTTGTAATTCTCTGATTGCCACGAAGATTCTACTTTGGCAGCAGAATTCTTTTTATATGTAATCGTCCGAAGAGCATCAACAAATATAAAAGATGTGGTCTAGATAATGCCAGGCTTGAAATAGAAGCTTTTGTCCAGACTGTTTTCACGGACAAATTGCTCTTTATTCTTATCCAATAGTGACTCTGATCCAACTGACCAAGAAAAATGAATATAGGCCTAAAGCTTCAATTTCAAAAAGCCATTTGAATAGCTCTAGATTAGTTTCGGTCCTTTAAAGTTAGTGCTCATGTCATATGAACTCGTTTAAATGCCAAAATATTTCATATATTCAATCTGGCTGAACAACAGATAAAATTGTCGTTAATAATGATTACAGAATTTCCTGCGTTTTCTCATTTGAGTGGTAGCCATCATGGATATGGTCCACTTCTGTTCCGATTTAACCAGCAAAAATATAACTCACAAATAAGAAAGAAAAAAACCTCCAATTCTGTCACCACTTTGGACAACATTATAAAATTAGTTTGATTTTTCATCTCAAGTCATTTGACAAAACCTAGTCCTTTCCCGTATAAAAGTGCCCCTGCCCGTTTGATTCTGTGTGTCATTTTGGTATCATGTGAAGCTCATGATTGGTGTTTGCGCTTGTGTGACAGAACTAATGATAGATGATACCTTGCGGGAGGACTCGGTCTTTTCTTTTGACGAACGGTCGATATCCATCCATCAATCATGTTGGTTGATGAGCCATTCCACCGTTATGATTCTTGTACGCAACGTAATGCACTTGAACAGATTTCAAGGTGAATGAATTTGAATTGGCCTTGCCTAAACGTTCTAATTTTTGGTGGTGTTTTTGGTCGGAATCTGGTCATTTCATTTAAATCTGGATAAAATTTCTATTTTTTGTTGTTTAAATTGTATTTTTGAATGTATAAATGGATTCAACTCGTTGAAAAGTCCCTGTAGCACTCTGATTATACAAACTTAGCCACTGAAATCTTCAGATCCAACCATTCCTCATTCCCACAAAATCAAACAGAAAAAATTACCAAAACTGAAATCTTCAGATCCAACAATTCCTCATTCGAACAAAATCAAACAAAAAAAATTACCAAAAAACTACCAAAAATAAAAAGTTTAAACTACTCTATTTGGATTAAGTTAATTTGGTAGGAAACTGATATTTTTATTTGATAAAAATAGATAGAAATTTTAAACATCCAATCCTATATCTTCATAAATTTTAAATACATCTTCATAAATGTTAAATTCTAAATACAATAAACAATCTAGCATCAGAGCATTTAATATTTTATACTATCCATATTTCAAATCGAATCCTATATATCTCTTAAATGCTCATGCATATTAATAATTTGCACAGTCAAAATCCAACACTTTGAATATCACTTCCCAAACATATACACACAATCCAGCACTCTGAATATCACTTTCCAAACATATACACACAGTATGAAATTATTACGGCGTTTTGTTTAATACTTCCATCACCAAAGCGGGGATTTGTTTGTTGCCATTGATATGCCATGGCAAAGCCAAATTGGTTCTTGAGTCGGTGAGAGTTAAGGCATTGGTAGGGCATCTTGGCAGCCTATGATAGCAGCCAGTCGAAAGATGTGACTGAGAAGGCAGGCAGGGTTGCAACAGAGAAGTACAAATGCAGGGAGCCCTGGGCGGGAATAAAACGAAAAAGAGGTACACATACGGCTACCCTACATTCATCAAAAAGCGACGGCAAATCTAGCAGGTCCCTGCAACAAAATCCAGCAGAGTTACGGTCAGTACTGGAGGCTGTCAGTGAGCAGTGTATGGTAGCTACGGGTGCTATGGGATCTGGCTCCTTCCTCCATTCACAGCCTGGCAGAGGGCAGATTTGTGTTGACCAGTCAGTCATAACATAACGACGGAGACGTGACATGACATGCGCTATTGCCTCTGTCACGTGTTAATTCAATGCCGTCTCTCATTTCCCGTGGCCCTCCCTCATCATCATAAATTGCGTACTCCACACTCACGCGACCTTACACTCACAGAGTCACAGTAACCTTCCGTATTTATCATCTAGTTGATTCTGGGGATTCGGGAAGGGAGGGATGGAATTTGATGACAAAATTGTTAGATTGAGAATACATTACGGTTTTGTTTAATGGTTCTAAGAAATAGTTTTTTTTGGGGAATTTTATTACATAAATTTGTATGAAATCAGATTTTTTTTGTTATTTAAATTTTTTTTTTATAGTAGAAATGAATTTAGCATGCTGAAAAATAATTGGGATATTAAAATTATATGTTATTTAATAARGAATTAATAAARGGCTTTGTTTGACACCTCAACCYTCTCTACCAGTATGACACCTCAACCGTCCTCAAGTCCGTCCATTCATGAAAAAAAAAAACTCTCTAGTTGTGACACCTCAACCCTCTCTACCGTCAAGTCCGTCCATTCATGGAAAAAAAAAGAATATCTCGATTTATTCTCGTAAACTTTAAATGGAGACGAATCATTACATTCCGAGTGATTCTCGTCAACTTAAAATCGAATAAGATCACTACATTTCGTGTGATGAACGTTTCGTGAAGAAACTTTTTCAATAGCGTGTGAGTGTAACCAGTGAGGATAACCATCGTCAACAAAGTGCTGTGAGGACTTTAGTGGTTGATTCTTTTTACTGTTCAGTATTTTCTCTGGTAATTTGGACGTGGCAGAGTATTTTGCCTGGCAAGGTTTGGAATAAAATATTTGGAACTTCGCAACATTCTAATCAGAATACCAGTCACTTCAAAATTACTTTGTAAAATAGTGAAAGGTTCTGAGACGAATACTTGTCGTTTAAAATCCCGGGAGAAGGCTTGGGATAAAATATTTGGAACTTTGCAAAATATTGCAAGATTCTAAGCAGAATACCAGTCCCCTCAAAATTTAATTTGTAAAATAGTGAAAGGTTCTACGGCGTATGCTTGTCGTTTAAAATCCTGGGCCAAGTACATGCATTGTGGATATTCTTGGCTACAAAATGTTTTGTATCTTCAATTTGTTATAACATGAGTGTGACAAATTCTGGGCGAAGTACATGTGGATATTCTCTGCTACAAAATGTTTTGTATGTCTCATTTGTTATGATATTAGTGTGCCACATAGAATTCTGTCATAAAAATGTTTTGTGTTATTGCCATATCGCAATACAAACTGTACAGCCTATTCACGTTGTTGTTATTATTTGTTTTCCAAGTAACTGCCGCAAAATGCTTTGTGTGTTTTTGTTGGTTTGAATTCACACCAGCTGTATCGAGGTATCCAGTTGAATGAAAGTTATGAAAGTCATCTATAATTCCAAAGCTACAATGGAAGGCCAAAAAAAAAAAGATATGGCATTAATTTTTTGAATTTTTTATTGGAATGTAAAATAGATTTTGGTAAAATCTCCATTTTGTGTTGTTTAAATTATATTTTTGAATGTATAAATGGTTTCAACATCCTAAAAAATCTTCAAGCCATTAAAATTATACAAATTCAATCACTTAAATCTAAAATTTCAACAATTTTTGACTAGATTTCAATAAAAGATTGAAAAATATTCTCACTCCAAAAAATCAAACAAACGTTAAAACCACACTTTTGACCTTTCAATGAGTGGTTTTAAATAATTTTTATATACACTGCGAAGCGTTTTAGAAATAATTTTTATATACGTTCTGCAAGATACTTTAAACAAAACATTTGAATGAGTGCAGATCATTCACCAACATGTTGCTACTATTTTATTTCCAAGGATGTTGTTATTATTATATATTGAGTAATAGGTAATGTATTATTTTCTTTTCAAGAATATTGTTACAATTATATGATAATACTCGAAGGAATACTCAATGTTTAGAATTTGTAGTTAGCTAAAAAAAAAATATTTATTCTTTCTTTATAGAGTGAGAAACTTATCATAGTTTAGTTGTCTAGGAATGTCATTATTCTTATTCAAGGAAAACCATATTATTTGGAATAATGATCACTCGTATTTAAGGAAAACCATATTACTTGGAATAACCATTTTTATTGGATTGATTCAAGTGGATATTGGTGGTCACTCACCTATTCTAACTGGCTCTTCATGTCCGTTTTCGTTCAACACGTTCTTCTGTACTGCTTTGTAATTGTGGGTTCTGCACTTTTGGGGCTGTCTGAAGCCCCACACATCCTCTAGGTGGATATGAGTGGCCTCTCGCCTAATCCAAGTAGTTTATTTTGTATGTTTTCATGTCAGCACATCTTGTTGTACTTTCGGGGCCGTTTTGGGGCCCTAAACGTTATTTTTTTTACTCGTCATAGTCAAACTGTAGACAGAGTGAGAGTTTGATGGGAAAATGTGTAGTTCTCTGAAATACCTTTCCAACGGGCTATCACACGCCTAAAACGGAGGTCGTATGCAAAAGTTACGGCCCTAGGAAGTTGAAGTACCAAATTACACTAACTTACCCATAGGGCCCACATGACTTTTGGCATTTCATCTTCTAGGGTTAGGTTTTTGGATGTCTAGGATTTTGACAGTGATAAGTAATATCAAAAAGGCCTATGGAGCCTCATTGTAATCTGTTATGCTCAGACGGATGCGCGTAGCAGCCACATCTCTTCTCAAAGATAGCTACCACCATTCGAGCAAGTTTTTAGTTATGTAGTTTTACAGTTTCAGCATATTTCATTATTTAATAGAAGATATTTTTCACTGGATATTTGTGTTATTCTCCATATCTATGTGTTTATTGTACTCAGTCTATAATCAGTTCGTTTTGCTCTAAATCTGGATCAGGGGTATCATAGCGGTTTACTCTTCATTTATTTTTCTTTGTGCATGTCCCCGACAAGATTTGGGTACAAGAAGTTGGAACTCAAACCAATTGAGCCATTACCAGATCGGCCATGCCAAGCCCGACAATAACCCATGGGGGACGAAAAGAAAGATGATGGAGCAGGGGATCCTATTAAAATGTTGCTCGAGGAAGCCCTCACGCGACAAAGGAACGAAATGATGGACAACTTCACGCAAATCCTTCGACGGTTGCCCATAGGAGAAGCATCTTCATCAAGCGACCATGCAACCCCCTTCAAGGTATAGGTAAATTTTAATATTCCATTATTTGAAAGACTGATAGACGCGGATGTTGTAGATAAATGGTTGAATCTGCTCGAAGGATATTTTTCGGTCCACAATTTTTACGATAGGGAAAAGATCACTTTTTCTCTCCTCAAGGTTGTTCCCCATGTTAAATACTAGTGGGATACTTACCCTAAGCAAAGGGTCATGGAGGAATCTACAATGTTTTTGGTGCCCCCTACATGGGATTCCTTCTGAGACGTCATTAAAGAACAGTACCACCCTGTTGGAAGCTATGAGGACCAGTACACCAGATGGACCACCCTACGTCAAGAAAGGGACCAAACAGTACCAAATTTCACCAATATTTTCCATACCCTACGCACCAAATTGGGTATCAAAGACTCGGAGCGTCATCTGGTGCTCAAATACTGTGGTTGTTTGCATAGATACATTCAAACAGAAATGGAGTTCCTGGACATCACCTCTTTGGGCACAGCTTATAGATACGTTGTCAAGATCGAGTAAAAATTTAAGCAGAAACAACGAGAGTTTGGATCTACAAACACCTCACAATCAAAGCAGGGCAAAGGCAGCCCCAACCGACACAGCAAGGGACCAAGTTGAGATGGTCTCCCTTGGGACAACCAGTCTAAGCCGCAACACAAGAAGGTGAATGAGAAGACAAAGAAGGACACGAGAAAATGGTGTGAGTACTATAAAAGTCCTTGGCACAACACCAAAGAATGTCGCTCCAAGAAGTCCCTCGTGGCTAAGATGAAGGCTTCTGAGTCAAAGGTTGATTCTGATTCCAAGTCAAATCCTGAAGGAGGGAAGCAGATTATCGATGTTGAACCCAGTGCCACTGTCGCTACCACCAAAGTCAAGCCAAACGAACCAAAAGAACTAGAGGAAGGGGAACGCCTCTTTCACTCGTAGATGTGGGTCAAGGGGGCTCTAATTCATTTCATTGTCGACAACGATAATCAGAAGAAATTGATTTCAGCAAAGGTTGTCAAGCGGTTGGACCTACCAACGACACCACATCTGCAACCCTACACCATCGGTTGGCTTCACCAAGGAAGAGATCTTCGTGTCATCCAAGAGTGTTGTCTGCCCTATGGCATCAAGCCTTTCAAAGATGAGGTATTGTGTGATATTGCTCCCCTTGAAGCTTGTGATTTTGTTTTAGGACAACCATATTTGTGGAAGCGCCATGTTGTGTATGAGTCTAGACCCCACAGTGTTATTATTACTTTGGGTAGACAATTGTACAAGATCCCAGAGGTAGCGTCACCTACTACTATTTCTTTAATCTTTGCTAAGCAATGCAGTAAGGTCATTTCATAGACCGGGAAGTCTATCTTCTTTGTGATCCTTTCTCACAGTAAGTAGAAGGTCGCTGCCACATCCGTGGCCTCTACACAATGCCTCTCTTTGCAGCAAAAGAAAGTGGAAGGGATCGTGGAAGAATAAGAGACATCTTCTCCTCACCTACAGGGGTACCGACACACTACTAACTCAAGCATTTAATTGACCTGACCCCCAACACACCTCTACCTAATGGACCAGTCTATCGACGCTCACTGATGGAGAATGATGAAATCAGGCGTTAGATCCGGGAGCTTCTTCAAAAGGGGCACATCAAACCCAGCTCCTCCCCTTGCGGAAGCCCGATTGTACTAGTGCAGAAGAAGGACGGGACTTGGTGACTCTGCATTGATAACAGAGCCTTAAACAAAATCATAGTCAGGAACCACTACCCCATTCCTAGGATTGATGACCTTCTTGACCAGCTCAAGGGGGCAAAGTTATTCAACAAGATTGACCTAAAGTCTGGCTACCACTAGGTTCCCATCGAACCAACTGATGTATGGAAGACAACCTTCAAGTCTAAAGAATGTCTCTATGAATGGCTAGTCATGCCCTTTGGCTTAACAAATGCACCAACCACTTTCATGTGGTTGATGGATGATGTATTGAGACCCTTCACCGACTTCTTTGTGGTGGTATATTTAGATGACATCCTCATCTTCAGCAGAATGTGGGAGGAGCACATGCAGCATATTCAACAATTTTTGAGCACTCTGGGGCAGCACAAGTTGTATGCCAACTTGGAAAAATGTTCTTTTGGCATGAACATGGTCTAATACTTGGGCAACATTGTTGATGAGCATGGGGTACATGTTGATCTAGCTAATATCCAAGTCATCCGTGATTGGCCAGCCCTGACCACACTGACCGAGTTTCAAAGCTTTTTGGGGCTAGCCAACTTCTACTGATGGTTCATGTTGGGATTCTCCCATATTGCATAGGCCCTCAGTCAGGTGACCGAGGGCGGTGGTAGGGCCAAGTTCATGTAGGGGAAGGAGCAACAATGAGCATTCGATGATCTTAAGCATCACTTGTGCTCAGCTCAAGTACTCTCCTTACCCAATCTGCAACAACCATTCGATATTGAGACTAATGCATCTAACTATGCTGTGGGCGTAGTTCTCACTCAACATGGGCATCCGGTGGAATACCATAGTGAGACACTCTCTGATATTGTTCTGAAATACCCCACCTATGAAAAGGAAATGTATTCCATTGTACAAGCATGTCATCAATGGAAACATTACATTCTGGGGAAATAGATGAGCATACACACTGATCACAAGCCTCTACAATTCATACAGACACAGGGGAAATTGCAGAATAACCGTCATCAGAAGTGGTTCACCTACCTGCAGCGGTTTCATCTTAACATCAAGTATAAGACATGTATCTCCAATCATGTCATTGATTTCCTCAGTTGGCTCCCTGTGGTTGCACTCACTTCTGTGCTCCATTCCTGTGGACATGAAGCATCTGAGTGGCCCCAACTTTATTAGCAAGATTCGGACTTCACCACAACATATCAGCTCTTGGGTATAGGCGCAACTGTCACTCATTTTCACATTAAGGATAGACTCTTATGCCACCTGGGCCATATTTGTGTTCCTACAAGCGAGCGTGCAAAGCTGATTTGGGAAGCCCACTATAGTCGGGTGGTAGGAAATTGGCATAGAGAAAACTATGGTCGTTCTTCAAAAACATTTTATTGGCCAAAACTTCGACAGGACATCATCAAGTATATCAGATCTTGCATTGCCTGTGCCATTGTCAAGCCATCCATCAAGAAGCAAGGCTTGCATACCCCTCTTACTATTCCCGAGAAGCCTTGGGAATCCATCTCAATGGATTAAATGTCTGGTTTGACGTCCACCAAGTAAGGAAATGAATGTGTGTTTGTGGTCGTTGATCGGTTTTCGAAGATGGCCATCCTCACAGCCTGTAAGAAGAATGTCACAGTGGCAGATACTGCCAAGCTCTTCTTCGAACGAGTGTGGGTCCACTTTGGGATACCACAGACTATCATCTCCGACCGAGACAGCAGGTTCCTCAACACCTTTGGGTCGAGTCTCTGGTCTCTGTTGGACACCAAGCTCATAAAATCCACTGCTTTCCACCCCCAAACCGATGGCCAAACAGAGGTTGTCAATCAGATGATTGTGCACATCTTGCGTATGTACAATTCTAAGCATCCACGTACATGGGATGAGAGTCTCTCATATGTCCAACACAGTTACAATAGGGATCTCCATAGTTCCACCGACCATAGCCCATTTCAGGTGGGTCTGGGATTCCAACCCTTGGGACCCATTGATGTTGCACTCCCTCTTGCCACTGCACAGACAGACTCTTCCCTTGATCAGTATGCGATCGAAAAAGATACCATATTCATTGAACAGATTCATCACATTCGCCAATAAGTCCAAGAGATTTTGCAAAAATCCAATGTGATGCAGGAGCATCGCAAGCAGCCATCCAAGCGAACATGAAGGTAGAAACAGCTGGAAAGTGCAACACACATTTTACATGTTTTGGAAATGTTTTGAAGCATTAATATAATGGTTAAAGGGAAGCGTACTTGTGTATTGTAAACGGATCATGAGGGATTTTCTCTCATCTGTAGGAGGTAGAGGCATATATGCATAGTTAATGAAAGTAGGTAGATTTAAATTCCAAATTAGACAGTTTTAGGAATAGGAGGGAAAATGACTATAGACACCCTCACCTTTGTATCATTGTATCTGTTATCACTGAAATTTCGTCTACACATGGTTACAAGAACTCAGCATCGTCAAACAGTAATGAAGTCATTCATGGATCTGAATTAATATCACAGCATTCAAAAAGGCCAAAAACTATACAAAGTAGTGCAAAATTGAAGAGCGCTTTACAGAAGTTGGGCGCGTGCGCGCATGCGCATAACAGTAACGTAGAAAGCACGCATACGCGCACGATGCACGCCTGTTGGCGCAAAAAGCCGCGTACATGCTAAACGACGCATTTATGAATGTGGTCGGCCTCCCAACCACTTGCGGATCAGCTCCCAAGCCAATTTGACCTCCAAATCCAGGCTAGATCTGAATGGTGGGCTGGTCAAAGACCTAATAATGCCCTAAATGGCCTCTCTTCACACTACAAAGCAGTTACACAAAAGCCCAAAGCAATGCTATAAAAAGCCATGAATGCACCTCATTTTCTCAAGGAATTCTAAGTAATGTTATGCTGCCTATATTGTTTTAAGGACTC
>ML785907.1:210946-232784 GCA_009831015.1 Picea engelmannii | reverse complement strand
GGATTTCAGGGATAGGCATCCAAATAACTCCCCGTTATCTGGTTCTCACATTGTCAAAACATAGAGGTTGTCAAATAGGGAACTGAAAAATCCTCCAAGTCAAGTGTTCCAATCACCATAAGGCAGGGAGATACCCGTGAAGGATCGAAGGCCGAGGTCCGGTTGTTCTGTGTGTCCCCCCTTGAGGCACCCACCTCTTGGACGGGATCCAGCCCGTGACTCATTTCTTAGGCCGAAAATCTAAGTGTTGCACTTTGACCGAGGTACCTAGTGACCAACTTTAGGACATCTACCCAGGTGGCAATTGTGGGCTGCAATTGCACCTTGATTGGATTTTGTGTGGCTATTGGGAAGTATCGCCAGCTCTTTTGGGATATGCCCCCTCTACCCCTCATTATAACCAATTGTTTCATCCTTCACTAGTTTCTCTTCCGCTGACTTCAGACCCCACTGTTGAGTACTATTGGAAGGTCCAGTACTATTTTGAGAGGAAGGACGTTACGTCTTCTAGGACACGAGCATTTGTTTTATTTTTTATTCCCCCACGCGGACAAAACCCACTTACCCATATATATGTTTCTTTCTCATTTTATGTATGATGCACATCTGATTACAGTTTGATTTGGATATATATATATATTGTGTTAACATTCAAAACGACAAAGGCTCTTGTTTCTATATTATTCTCACCACTTTGAGCACACACTCACACAGCTAGTCTGACATCGTAGGGGAACCACAGAACCCCCATCGTTCACGACGCTTGCTCAACCTCCCTCCTATATTAGGGGGAGTAACTGGTCGTGCCCGCTCATCGACACCTCCTTCACACACTCCTGTGAATGCTACTATCTTAGGATCAACTTTGCTTGGTTCTACATTACTTGGGTCTACTTCCCAAGGTCACCTGTTCACTCGCTCTCCTTTACACGGAAGAAGGGGACCCACTTCCTCTCAAGGATGGAGCACCAACCCACCTAGCCCCCATCAAGGGTCAGGTTCACAACACACTATGGCCGGAGCTAATCCTCCCCCCCCACTGCAGATGCCATACTTGGCCTCTCTCAACATACCGGATCTCACCAAACTTACCAATGATCCTATATTGCATGACCCTACATGGCTTGCAATGCCAACAAAACTCCCGTCAGACATACCAAAGTTTGAAGGAAAGGCAGGCGATGACCCTGCCAACCATGTCATGACCTTTCACCTATGGTGCTCCTCCAACAGTATTATGTACGATTCCATCAGACTGCGATTGTTTCAACATACACTCACCGACCCATCGGCCAAATGGTATGTCGAAGAAAAATCGGGGTCCCACGCGAACTTTGAGTCATTGGCCAAAGCATTCTTTACCTTCTTCCAATTATCCATCCGCCACGACAATGGTCTAGAACTACTATCTAACTTCAAACAAAACTCAGCCACACACATCGCTGACCACATTCATGAGTGGCGTAGGCGACGTAGTTTGTGTAAAGCATAAACCACCAAGCAACAGTGTCTCAACTGGTTTCTTAGATCACTTGTCTCTCTCCTTGGTAAGGATGTAGCTTCCACCTTCCCTCAATCAGAAGAGGAAGCCATCAACAAAGCCCAACAATATGACCTCATCTATGCACAGTCAGGGTACTTATACACAGTACTTCCTGATCTTCCAAAACCTGTGCCATTTGGCCAAGACAAACCTGGGATGTCTCATTCAGCAGACGGACTAATAGGTGCCACCACACACCATGGCCCACAACCCCAACCACCACCGATGTATGGAACACCTCAATATCCGCCGACATATGGGGGCACTCCTTATTACCCCCCACCTCCTTATCAACAGCCATACCCTGTTGCTATACCTCCACCCATCAGTGGACCACCACCGGCACCTCCCATACATCCACCTATACCCACAAACGGTGGTACTCCCTCAACATCATCTTATAGTACTAGTGAAAGCACTACACCTTCCTATGTACCTTATGGACCGGTACCACCACAAAATCCATACTTCCCATTTCCTGGCCCTCCACAACCCATGGCTTCCCCACATCCACATGCAGGGGTAAATTTTGTTCAAACTTCTGTTGCTCAACAATACCAAAGTTTTGAACAGTTAAATACAGCCAACCCAACTCATCCATCGAACAATGCTAAGAAGAAAGGACATAACAGGAATAACAACAACCCAGGTCAGGGCGGGAATCAACCACCACAACACCAACCACCTGGGGGCAACCAGAACCAAGGGAACCAAACCCCCCAAGGGGGAAATAATAACAAACGCCAAGGGAAAAATAATGTTAAAACCATCTTCCCTTGTGCCCTTTATGGTGAGTTCAGTCATTACACTCACCATTGCCCCCAGATCGTTGATTTCAAACGGTTGAAAGACTCTGGTAGTCTTCCCCATTCTCCTGCACAAACTGCCCCTCACCAGGCACCACAACAATACGTTCAACAACCCCCTCCCGCCATGCTGCAAAATCCTATTCCACATCAAGGTGTAATAAACACCCAACAGGACACACAACATCCCCCACCTCAGGTGGGACAATACCACAACCCCAACAATCCAGCAGAGCGTACAATTCTCCTCACCAGTGAGGAAGAAATCCTTCTGCAAACCCGTAATCGTCAGTATCATACCCCCACTGAGTCTGTTCCCATCTCTCCAGAGACAAATCCTACACCGACGGGACCCCCGTTGGTGATCCCTCGCCCTTCCGCCAAACCACCACTACGCATCCCTCGCATCCCTTTGCGCAGGAATGTCCACAACCCACAGGCTAGGGCAGCTCATAACTATAGCTTGGTAGACGACTTAGCACAATCCCCGGCTGCCATGTCAGTCTTGGAAGTCCTCCAGACTTGTCCTACACAGCGGAAATCACTACTCTCCGCCTTGGGGGCAGTCGACCCTGTAGATACTTGACTCATCACCTTTGATCTTGACAGTGGAGAACCTCGTCTTCCCGCCTTGATCGCTTTTCAAATACCAGTAAAAATATGGAACATCACAGTTCATCGGTGTATCATCGATGAAGGTGCGTCTACGTGCATCGTGTCCAAAACCGTATGGCAGAAACTTGGTTCCCCGGAACTCATACCCTCCGCCATCACATTACGAGCTTATGACAGACGACCATCCTCTCCTGAAGGGCTCTTCCAAAATGTCCCTGTTGAACTCGGGGGCAAGACTATTCTCATTGATATAGATGTTATCGACGCTCCGCTTGATTATAATATCTTGTTCGGGCGTAGCTACATGTACGCTATGAAGGCAGTGGCATCTTTTGTCTTTCGGACAATGATGTTCCCCCACAATGGGAAGATCGTGACCATCGACCAAGTCTCACATTATGAGCCTAACCCATCTGCCAACCTCGATAACATCCTTCCTCTCATCCACACCCACCAAGACGCATACCCGCTCATCGAGATGGGTCCTGGGATTTTCAAAGATCCATCCTTGTTAGGGACATACCACAGAGCACCACCACTCCTTCATCCTACTAATCAGGTATGCGTCGTATCATCAGATGGAACTCACACAGAGGATACTCTTCCTCCTCAGGAGGCTTCAGTCATTCCTAACGTCCCAATAGTCGCAGAACCACTCCCGCCGGAGCCTCCTGCGCACTCATCGGCCTCAACAGTCCACGAATCCACATCCCCTCAAGGGCCTCGTCCCATTTGGGAGACAGTCCCCCAACCCCTTACCCAAATTCCCTTATTTTACCCTCCACCAGGTATCAGAGCTTTTCAGGTAGCCTCAATGCTCACACTACTGAATATGGTGTTAGAAATCCCAGTTTGGTATTTACACCCACCAGAGATGGTCCCTCGACCATCGCTTCCCCCACAAGAAGGACTTCCCATGACGATTCCCATCCTTACCCCCACCACCCCCCCACTCACTAACCTCCCAGCTACAGCTGGGGGCAGGAGAAAGAAGAAAGAGCCCATCGCTCCACTTCCTCCATGCATCCCACCACCTTGCGCACTATGTGAGAAAGAGGGCCAACAAACCAACAATTGTCCATTGCTACCTGAATTACGAAATTTAATCCCCCTCAATCAAACTCCCACAACACCCGCCACTAGTGCTAGTCCTACCACTACCACCAACCCTTCCAATAGTAAAGGGTTGAGGACCAAATACGCTTGTGCTATCTGTTCGGAGTATGGCCACTACACCCATCATTGCCCAGCACTGCCACGATTTCAGCAGACACTGGCCGTTGTGTGCCAGAACTTCCAGAACAACCCACGCCCTGCTACGTCCTCTTCAACAAATATCACTGACATTCGTTATGTCACCACTTCCGTCAATGAACGTATGAGACGCCCTTGCTCTCTCTACGATTCATTAGCTCATTTTACATACCAGTGTCCTATGATCCTTGAATATGGGCAACATCAATT
This sequence comes from Picea engelmannii, assembly GCA_009831015.1. Lineage (NCBI taxonomy): Eukaryota > Viridiplantae > Streptophyta > Pinopsida > Pinales > Pinaceae > Picea > Picea engelmannii. The sequence goes on along the minus strand of ML785907.1, from coordinate 228,356 downwards.
GGCCCTGCTTCACCGACCCGCAGAGGCGTTAATTGACCTTACCTCGTCACTAGAGGATCTTCGTGTCATTTCTCCCAAACCTGAGGCACTCCCAACGCCTCCATGGTTCTTAGATGACGTCTCTGAGGATTTACCCCGCAACCCCCCCAATTCTCCTACTAATTCCCCTATGGACACTCTCCACCCAACCACCACGGGTACCCCTCAGTACTTCAATATATGGTTTATGTCGAGTGAACCCTCCCCATTTCCCAGCCTGGTGCTCCCTGCTTTTTCATCAGGGGGCAATGACACTGTCACCAAGATCACTCCTCACGATCCCTTGTATTCCAGATGTTTCCAATGCGACGAGGAAATAATCGAAGAGATAAACCGCCCAGATTCTTCTTGGGATGCGCTACATGACCGCGCACTCTTCTCTCCACAAGAAGCCCCCATGCCTCCTAACCAAAACCCCCTTTACGCAATCGAAACCAAAGATTTTATCCCATCAGGGCCTATCAACTGGTTCAACAATCCCATTCCTGCCCCTGATTCATTTGAAGAAGGCAACATGGCCAACATTTCCCCCACCATCAAAATCGACATTTCCATTAAAAATGGCATTGTCAAAGAAATCATCATCGGAGCTGCTTGCACTCCTCAGGAAATCGACGCATATAAAGCCCTCTTCCAAGAATATAGGGATATTTTTGCCTGGTCATACACGGAAATGCCTGGCCTCGATCCCTCCATTGTCGAACATCGCATTGACACTTGGCCCGACATCACACCAGTTCGCCAAAAACAACGACCACTACACCCATCCAAAGTCGTGGCTATCAAAGCTAAAATTGACAAGTTACGCGCGGCCGGGTTTATTTACCCCATCGCTTACACTTCATGGGTTTCCAACCCTGTACCCGTCGACAAACAACAGGGCACTATCCGTGTTTTCACAGACTTTCGCGATCTCAATAACGCATGTCCAAAAGACAACTTTCCAATGCCTTTCATCGATCATATTATCGACGATTTCACAGGCCACGAGGCTCTCTCCTTTATGGACGGATTCTCTGGTTATAACCAAATCCAAATCCACCCAGCCGATCAATATAAAAGCGCATTTACTACCCCATGGGGTACCTTTGCATATCGTGTCATGCCTTTCGTCTTAAAGAATGTCGGTGCCACTTTCCAGCGGGCAATGACATACATCTTCCATGATCTGGCTAAAATCATCCTCTCCTACTTGGACGACCTCACAGCTCGATCCAAGAAACGCACCCAGCATCTCGATGATTTACGAATCATCTTTCAATGGTGTCGTCAATACAATATCCGCTTGAATCCTCTCAAGTGTGTGTTTTGCGTCACCGCAGGGCGCCTCCTCGGTTTTATTGTTTCCCAAAGCGGTATTACCGTGGACCCCCTCAAAGTCCAAGCCATCACCGAAATTCCACCTCTCCGGAATTTACAACAACTACAGAGTCTACAGGGCAAAGCTAACTTTCTTAGACGCTTTGTTCCGGATTATGCCATACGCGCACATGTCTTCCTTCGCTTACTACGTCATGACATCCCATTTCACTGGGACGACCATGCCCAACAGTCGTTTGACGATCTTAAAGTAGCGTTTTCAAATGCGCCTTTAATTAGTGCACCTGACTACAATCGCGACTACATCCTCTACGTATCAACATCAGCTGTATCAGTAGCTGGCGTCCTCGTCCAGCTCGGAGATGACAATCGTGAACACATCATTTATTACGTTAGTAAGAACCTCTTAGAACCACCCTTGAAGTATAAACACAAAGAGAAACTTGCTCTTGTAGTTGTCCTCGCAGTCCAGAAACTGCGCCATTACATTCTACTTTGCACCACAAAGGTCATCGCAGATTCCAACCCTATGCAATACTTGCTCAGCTGTTGGCAAGTTAACGGTAAATTCACTCGATGGATCTTTATCCTTCAGGAGTACGACCTCGAGTTTTCAACACCTAAGAGTAAGAAGGCCCTCGTTCTCGCTGAACTTGTCACAGCCCTCCCCTCTGACACCACCAGCCACCCCGTCAACATCGACTTTCCCGACGAACATCTCTTTTACATCACGTCGGATGATCCTTGGTACGACGACCTTCTCGTCTACCTCCGAATTCAAAAATTCGGTAACCACCTTTCACGAGATGATCGTCGACGTATTCGCCATCAAGCCCCCCGCTACCTTCTCATTGGAGATATCTTATACCGGAGGGGTGTCGACACCATCCTTCGTCGATGCCTAACTATTGACGAGGCCGATAGAGTCTTAAACAACTGTCACAATGGCGCATGTGGGGGCCATCTCTCGGGTATATCCACGGCTCAAAAGATTATCCGAGCCGGTTATTTTTGGCCTACCTTGTTTCATGATTGCATTCATGACGTGAAATGATGTGAGTAATGTCAGCTCTACGCCAACAAAGCCCGAGCTCCCCCCGCTCTTCTTCACCCTGTCATTACTACCAGCCCTTTTTGTAAATGGGGCATCAACTTTATGACTTGTAATCCCCCCTCCAGCAATGGCCACAAATACATCATTGTCACCGTTGATTACTTCACCAAATGGGCCGAAGCTATGCCCACTTTCAACAATACCACTGACACTGCAGTGCGTTTTTTCTTTAACCACGTCATATCCCGCTTTGGAGTACCCCTCCAACTCGTTTCTGACCATGGGAAACACTTCGAGAATGAGATCTTCGTCAAACTCTCATCTTGGTTAGGCTTCTCTCATGAGTTTGCCTCACCATATTACCCTCAGTCAAATGGACAGGTTGAGGAAGTTAACAAAGTCCTCAAGACCATGTTACAACGCACAGTCAATAAACATAAAACCAATTGGCATCATATGTTATTTTATGCGCTATGGGATTATCGAATGGCAGTGAAAACTGCTACTAGTTTCACACCATTCCATTTAGTCCATGGGGTCGAGGTAACTCTTCCCATCGAGTGAGAAATTCCCACCTTACGCACCGCAATTGAGCTATTACCTGACACTGCTCCAATGGAGCAGCACTTGCTGAACTTGGAGTCTCTGGATGAAGATCATTGATCTTCCTTACAGAACAACGAGGCCGCTAAAAAACAATCCAAGGCTACCTTTGATCGCCATGTCAACCTTCGATCATTCCGCGAAGGCAACCTCATCTTGGCTTATGATATCGTGCATGATACCTTTGGCCATGGCAAGTTTGAATCACTTTGGCATGGCCCTTACATCATCCAACATTGCCTCACCAAAGGCGCATACATCTTGGCCTCCCCCGAAGGCCTCTCTCTCAAGGAACCCGGCAATGGGTTGTATCTCAAGAAATTTTATGCTTAAACGTAGTCATTCTACTTTAGGTTATTTATTTTTCTAGCGTTTTTAATCTTTTTCTCCTCCCCTCTTGTCTAAACTATCCTTTGTGCTATTGACAGATGCTTCCTCCACTAGCCTACCACATTGGTTATGCTAACGGCGCCAGCCATTGGACACAAAATCTCGCTTCGGCTGCTTGGGCTCTCTACACCCCCTCACACGAAATGCTACATTCAAACGGCATATGCTTGGGGCCAGCAACCAACAACCAAGCCAAATACACTGTGGTCATTGGCCTCCTGGCCGACGCCCAACATCATCATATTCATCACCTTAGCGTCTTCCTCGACTCCCAACTAGTCGTTCTCCAGCTCAACAATGTATACTGTGTATGTGATCTGTGCCTCTTTCGCAAATACCTGCAGGTTAGGTTTTTATCTCGACATTTTGATTCCATTACATTTACACACATTCCAAGACAATTGAATCAAACAACAGATCAAATAGCTAACATGGTGTTAGATTGGCATATATCACATCAAGCTACAGATACATAAACATCTCACCAATCCTGTCACAGCATATATATAGAATAGACGTCATCAAAATCATCAGCAAAAAACACATGTAGACACCAGATGAATCTCAAAATACGTATACTCATGTATATATAAAATCCCATCAGGCCATCCGAATGTTTACATACAAAAATACATGTATCTGCAGGCCCATGCAGCACCTCGGTACATAACATGGGCTCACCAGCCTCTATACAACAAAAACAAAGATATACATCATGCACCAATCATGGTGCCTCTATCTCCCCACCACCTGCTCTTGCCTCAGGCGGTGGCGACCCACCACCACCTGCCCCAGGCGGTGGTGGTCCACCCATAGGACCCTCCTACCCTGGCGGCAGGCGTCCACTCATCATCGCAGCAAGCACTGCTTCTCGCCGCACTATGGCCCGCCATGGTGGCAGTACCCCTACGCACTGCTCCAGGAAACTCTCATCCTGGATACGTGTCCACATGCCCTCAGGCACATCTTGCAAAACCATCTCCAGACGATGGCGTATATCATCATAATCCACTCATGCCGCCGCCGGAGGAGTGTGTGATGGCCCCGCACTAGGGTCATCGAACCGACGCCTCCTAGCTGCCCTCTCTGGCTCAGCTGGTCACCCCGTGGAATCCTCCCGCCGATGTCTCTCTCCATGAGGTAGTCTCTTCGGCTCTCGACGAGCCGACGCTCTCTGCATATCCACCTCGCGCCCGCGAGGTGCCACATCTGCACATGCAAAAAACACCAACAACAGATAGTATCAACATCTATATCATATACATATGGACTGATATCTCAAAAAACAACATAAACCAAAACATGCACACCAATACTAAACATACCTCGATGGTCAAAAACCTCCCCTGGAGGTAGCACCATGTCTGGGTCACCCCGGAAGTCCACCCCAGCATAGGGGTACCGAAGTACCACCTGCGAAATCTACCGCCATATCCATGCCGCCTCGGCCGAAAAGAAGTGGCCACTTTCGCCACCACCGTGACGAAGAAAAACTGTCGAACACCGCCTCAACCGCGGCTCACGCGCCCCCGACATCTCCAGTAAAACCCTCCGGCGCAACATTGACACCCTCTCTAAAAACTAGGCCACTAGGATGGACCCGAAAGAAAACTCTCCTCCATCAGTGGGCCGACAGTGGTCCAACTGTGCCACCATCCTAGCATGAAGCGTCAGCCCCCAAGCGAACCGCTCGCCGGCCAACACTCTCTCCAGCACCAATAGCTGGCCACCACTAATCCGCTGGGTCGCAAGTGACCCATATATCCGAACAATCATCACCACTATATAGCGATGTGCCAGGGAGTCTATCACACTGATACTCACAACATTCCCAGACATAAAGTCCCGACCTGAGCAGTATCTCCGACCAACATCAGCAAGCAAAGTACCCCTAGGCAACACCGGCTCCGCCGGTAGGGGCGTTCCCCGAAAGGGGAGCCCAGTCAGGAAATATACATCCTCCACCACAGTGAAGGGGATCTGCTCTCCTCGCACGAGGAAGCAGTGCAGCTCCAGACTCCACATCTAGAGCAGGAACTGTAATAGATACTCCTGTGTCTGTATCAACGGGCACTCAAAGAACTTTAGCAACCCACAGGTTTCCAACGTCGCACGCACGCCAGGCCCCTCAATGGCCACGACGTCTCGCAATTGGGCCCAGTCTCGCTCTCGCCACCACACTGGCATCGTCACCGCGGTCCACCTGCAGACAACACAGAGCATTATATCAGCTCATGCAACCATCAACAACACCACAAAGACTCATTTTTTACCCTTCAACCTTGCCTCCTAGGCGCAGTTTTTGTTACCCACAGGCGCGCACACATGCGCGCCTGTTCATTACACAGGCGCGCATATATGCGTGCCTGTACACAACACAGGTGCACATCAGTGCGCACCTGTTTGCTTCACAGGCACGCACTTATGCGTGCCTGTTCACCATATAGACGTGCACAAGTGCGTGCCTGTCAAACCCACAGGCGCACATTGATGTGCGCCTGTTCAACTCACAGGCGCACCATTTAGGTGCGCCTTAAATTCTCCCTATCGCGCACACATGCGTGTATATTCGGTGAACAGGCGCACACATATGCGCGCCTATCACCGAGTCGCTGGCGCATGTGGGGCCCACACCCCCTAAATACCCCTGTACAACCCTCCGTACAAACCCTGCCCCAAAATTGAAAACCTATTTCTATGCAGGATGATCAGATCACTAACCTGATACTCGCAGATCGTCAATCAGATGCCTCGTCCTCCCCGAATCTCCAAATCTCCTTTGAAAACTGCTTGTCCAGACACTATTGAAGCAGGTACAAATGAGGTGGCAATGTGGGCCCTACAACTATATATATGCCTTTTTCCAAACTTCCACTCACCATTCCGGGAGCCCAAGGTGTCTGTTTGACAAACCGTCTTCAGCCACTGGATCAGCATCCCGTCACCTACATCACAGCAGTCCCTAGGTCGCTTTTCATCATGAGCCCCCGAGGTGCCTTTTTTTCATATCACGGTCAGGTACGCACGCACATAGTCACATTTATCAAATACATGCTCATATCTTAGATTCTCTTCAGATATTGTTCACTTTGGGTATTTGATTTTCATGTGTGTAGGTACTTGCTCATCATCCATTGACACCACCCCTTCATGTATATACTCAGCACTGGCATGTAGTCTTTCCCGCTGTATCGCATCTACTTTTCCAGTCACACCCTCTGATATTGGCCTTTAGGATCCCCATTCCCGGCTCTGCAGTACCCACGCCTCCATTTGCATCTTCGGTACTGTTACCTGGTAGCATTCTTACCCACATGAGTTGTCCCATTCATAGCATCTTTTGCCGTTTTTTTTGACACTCATGCTGTTTTTCATTACCCTCTAGGGATGGGAGTCCCGATAGTCTTTCATCATGACATGAATCAACCACATACTCCTTCTCCTCATTTTGCTAGCTTTCCCACACAGACTCCCAGATTATCTCTTTACGGTTCTATTTTTTACCTGCACCTCCACAGTATCATGAACCCTCCATTTAATCCACAATCAGTTTGCCCATCTGCGAACCTACCTTCATTTCACCTACCTCATACAAAAACTCACCAATGGGGCCCCCACCCTTCATCAGTCTTCCAAACACATTATTCCCTACGCAGGCCAACCATATCACACTGGGGCACCCGTTTCTATATTTGTACATTTTTCCCCACTTATTCGTTATTTATTGTACAAACGCCTTTATTTCCAGTCATTACATTCTCTTTTTTTTGTCATCACCTTTGGTGACTTGCTTCTTTCCTTTTGGCCACACACAACCCATGTCACCCTCAGTTGGAGCATTACTTATCATCTACCCTTGTCGGCATCGTCCATATCTTCAGAGCACCTCACAGGTCACTTACCTCTACCCTCTGAATTTGTTCACCTTGTCCCGCCTCTGGCACAACTTATCACCGGTCTTGTCGTCCCCCTAACACTCGACCTTGTTACACAGTTGTGGCCACTCTTTATCTCATACATCCTCCAACCAAGGGCAGTCTTGAGTCTTCCCACTTCTTGACTTCATCCATGTACCTCTTCCACTTCCTCACCTCAGTAGATTCCACGAAGCCCTTTGCTTCTGGGAGTCGCGTTCCCCTTTTGTCGACATCAGCACAATTTTTCAGAAGGGCGACAGTATCTTGATTCTCATTCTCCATTCAATGAGAGATCTCAGACGGCACAGGGTGAAACACCATTGCTCCCTGCTGTCGTTGGCCCCCATAACATTTGATGCCAACACTTTCTCATGTTATGGTGGGTCTTACTTTGCGACTATTGCAGTTATTTTTATCATTTGCCGAAGACCTCTGAACTTGGTAGGGCCATCAATGCCTGCATCATCGCTAATACTTATTACCGTGATCATTGCCTATTATTCAGAGTATGTTCCTTTGCAGACTTGTCTTCTTCCTTTATCATCACCACCCCCAAGGGCGCTGCAGTGGTCTACACCAACACTTTAATCATCTTTTTTCAGAGTTCCATAACACGAGCATGGGGCATGCCTGCCTCGTTTGTACACAATTTTCTATTTTGTGCACCTCATAGAAGGTCGGGTTCTACTGGTTCCTTTTTTCTCCAACGGATCGCTCTGAACGATCTCGCTATTGCTCTATCTTACAACAACATTCTCAGTAGAAGAAACATTGATGGATTTCGGCTATACGTTTTCTCCTAACCTCATCCATCAGGGGGCATCTGTTATCACTGAAATTTCATCCACACATGGTTACAAGAAATCAGCATCGTCAAACAGTAATGAAGTCATTCATGGCCCTGAATTAATATCACAGCATTCAAAAAGGCCAAAAACTATACACAGTAGTGCAAAATTGAAGAGCACTTTACAGAAGTTGGGCGCGCGCGCACATGCGTGTAACAGGAACGTAGAAAGCGCGCATACGCGCACGATGCGCACCTGTTGGCGCAAAAAGCCGTGCACCTGCTAAACGACGCATTTATGAATGTGGTCGGCCTCCCAACCACTTATGGTTCAGCTCCCAAGCCGATTTGACCTCCAAATCCAGGCTGGATCTGAATGGTGGGCTGGTCAAAGACCTAATAATGCCCTAAATGGCCTCTCTTCACACTACAAAGAAGTTACACAAAATCCCAAAGCAATGCTATAAAAAGCCATGAATGCACCTCATTTTCTCAAGGAATTCTAAGTAATGTTATGCTGCCTATATTGTTTTAAGGACTCCATCCTTGACAAGAGCACATTGGCACCATTTCATTGAGCAATCCACCTCTCCATTGAGTGGATTTGCAAGGAGTTCTTTCACCACCATTTTCATTTTTCTTGTTGTAAGGAGAGNAAGCTTGTGAGGGTCCAAGAGCCTTCCCTTGGAGGAAGAAGGGACTCATAGTCCCCTTTCTTCTTGGTGCTTTGATTTCATCAATAGATCAGCCTAAAAACATTGGTGACATGGGTCTTTTTGTGTTTGTTATCTCTATGTCCCTATGCTTATGATTTTTGTTTGTATTAGTTTAATTCCTGCTTATAGTTTTGTTTTTCTTTCTCTAACTCTTTCCTCTACAGCTGTCCTGCCCAGCAAGACCCAACTGGGCATGCAAGCACCTCTTATTTTCTCACCAAGGTGACGAAAGAGGTGCAACAGTATCAATCAAAATTAGATCATTAAGGACATTAGCATAGAGAAGAAGAAAAGAGTTGTAGAGAAGAACCCATGTACAAAAGATCTAAATTAATATATGAAGCTTTGATTCAAACTCATGGTGTTATAATGCTTTCTGTGTATACATGTTGAATGCTATGCTTATGGTTGTTTTATTCTCTCTGTCATGCATTTGTTATTATGTTGTGTGTGAATGTATGTTTTCATGTTGGATGTTTGAAAACTAAGAGAGAGAGAGAATGAGTTTCAATTGTTTCTCTTCCTGAGTGAGAGAAGTTCCTGCAAGGAGTGCAGTGAAAGTGTCCGCAAGGTGTGCGTTGACAGGGTTCAGAGTTTATCTCTAAAATCTCGGGAGGGATACCGCTATTCTCATTCCATTAGAAGTGAAAGACAAGCACAGAAGTCGTGCAAGGTGTGCATAGGCAGGTCGAGACCTTAGAACTTATCAACTAAGGTTGAGAGATTGAAGGACTATTGTTGCCAAGAAAGTGCATAGAGTCGGGAGTTCAAGTATGCTGAAGTATTTGGAGGATCATTGCAAGGAGTGCGTGCATAAGACTCCTTGAAGATCTGAGTTGCGAAGAAAGCTCAGAAGGGTTAGGGCCTTTGAATCATTCAAGAGAAAGCAGGAAGCCCAAGTTGTGTGCATAAGTCACGTCCCAGAGAAGGATCGCAGAGTCGATTTTGAACCAAAGGTTCTTGAGGAGGAAACTGAATGGTCGGAATTCTCTGAGGAGAACTCCCGAAATAGCGAGGACCGTAGGATCTAAGAAAGTTGCGGGGAAGTTAAGCATTGGACAGATCCACCTTCGAAAGGTAGGATTTAATGTGGACCGTTGATTTCGATCATTGGACCGTTGAGATAATTTCGGCATTTCGGGGGTCATAAGTCCGAAGTGTGGACGAAACCTTTGGTTGATCAAATCCATGAAACGCGAAAAGATTTTTCGTGTATAAAGGCGAAGAGCGACGAGGTCGAAATTTCAAAACTTCGGAATTCGGGGTTTTAGAGGTCATGAGGACAAGTGATCGGGACACAGGAGGGAGGAAAGTCCGAGATCAGAAATCGCGGCAGGACATTTTTTCGGCATTTCGGCATTTCCGTTGACAAGGAGTAGAGCACTCCACATCAGAATCTCTAAGATTGCGAAATGCGAAGAAGTTGCGGAGGAGCGTTTCGGCATTTCGGGATCCGCTATCTCGAGGAGACAGTGATTGGAATCGAGAGCATCATGAACTCCAGGTACGTGAAATCGCGCCAGCTGTCGGATCAAGGGAAGAACCACAGCCGTTGATCTCCTTAGAAGTGGGATAGCACCATTTTGGTATTTCAAGGTTCAGCATACCGGAAATCCTAATGACAAGGGACGGGACATAGTGAAAGGGAAATCCCGTAGTCGCGAAGCGCGATAGAACTTAAAGTGGATTTTCGAGATTACGGAAATTCAGGTTTCGGGACTCCACGAGTCGAGAGGTAGAGTTGCACATCATCGCAACTCCCGAAATTGCGAGAAGCAGGAAGCCAAAAAGGCAGGGTCCCAGGTACTTGTTGGAGGACACGTGTGACGAAGGTCATAGGGTTGGTCAAACGTCGGGGAAAATTCTGAAAGATCATAAGGGGAGGAATTTCGGAAACCGAGGAATCATAAGGAAAGAGGGATGTGTGTTGGTCGTCCACTCAAGTCCTGAAAAGCTGAAATAAGTGGCAAGAAAAGTCATCTGTTTGGTATTTTGGGTTTCGGAGGTCAAAGAGGTAAGGCGCTCGACAACAGGATTCTCGAACTCGCGAAATCCGGTATCCCGAAAGGAAAAGGGGAAAGTCCCAATGTCAGTTGGATGTTGATCGTGGAGTTCATGCCAATGCAAAGATCACGTGAGCATAACTCAGAAGGACCTGTGAAATACACTCAGTTGGGTGTGTAAGGAATTTCCGAGAGGAAATAAAAGAGCCAGTCAGACTCTAAGGGTTGAAATTGAAAGATCCTGTGTGGACCTCGACCTGAGGGTTGGGGGTCTGCGTCAATGTGGTATTAGAGAGAGTAAGAGTTCTTTTCTTTCTGTAGCAGAGAAAAGAGAAAAGATTTGCAGCCATGCCACTGAGAAGGAGAGAGAGGCCAATGCCTGATCCAGCAGTGGAAAGGGAAATGCATGAACTACGTGCTAGGCTTGATGCCATGGAGACAACACAGAGGCGCACAGTCAACGCTGGGGATATCAGCGAGTCTGAAAGTGAAAATGAAGCTGGAAACAAGGGAGAAGATGTTGCAGCCGAAGATGCAGCAGATGAATGCCTATTCAGAGCTGTTGCGAGGATAGGTGCCAGAGCGAAAATGGACATCCCAGTATATGAAGGAAACCTGGATGTAGAAGAACTTCTGGACTGGATTAGAGCTTTGGATAAATATTTTGATTATGAGGATATTGAGGAAGACAAGAAGGTCAAACATGTTGTCACAAGACTTAAAGGACATGCAACATTATGGTGGGATGAACTACAGGCTGACAGACATTGCAAAGGCAAGCAGAAAATCAAAAGCTAGGATAGAATGGTTGCGAAGATGAAAGCCAAATTCATACCCAAGGATTATCAAATTGCTTTGTTTCGGAGAATGTAGAATTTGAGACAGAAGCTGATGTTAGTGAAAGAATACACTGAAGAGTTCTACAAGATAAACATCAGAGAAGGTCATCGGGAAAGTGATGATGAAAAGGTTGCCAGGTACATGAATGGTCTGCGATATGACATTCAGGATGAGATGAGCATGATGAGCCTTCGAAATGTGGAGGATGCTTATCAAATGGCTTTGAAAGCTGAAGAGAAGCTAAGCCGAAAGCAAGGTCAAAGAGGCCGAGGCAGAAGTCAAGCCAGAGGCAAAACAATTGCCCAGGACAAGAATCAGAAACCTAAAGAAGAGTGGAAGAAACCTCAAAATCAAACTGAAAGAGGTGGAAGCTCACAGAGAGGATAGTATGCTGATAGAAATACTTTTCCTCGAACCATAGGAAGAGGAAGAGGCAGAGGTGGAGAAATATAATGCTTTACCTGTGGAAAAAATGGACACAAATCCTATGAATGTCCAGATAGAAAGAAAGAAGTAGGTGAAACTCACATTTCCGAAGCACAAGGACAGAATGTTGAGGCAGAAGATGCTAAGGGTGGAAGATCCTTGATAATGAGAAAAGTTCTCTTAACACCGGAGAAGGAGGCAGAGAACCCAGCCCAAAGGAATAAACTTTTTTGGACTTCTTGCAAAACCAAAGACAGGGTATGCAATGTCATTGTGGACAGTGGTAGCACAGACAATCTCGTTTCTAGAGAGATGGTATAAAAGCTGGAGCTGGAGACTATTGAACATCCAAGCCCATACAGAGTTTCGTGGCTACAAAAAGGACATCAGGTAAATGTCACTAAACAATGTTTAGTTGAATTTAAAATAGGAGGATACAAGGATGAAATATTATGTGGTGTCATTCCCATGAATGTTTGTCATCTATTGCTAGGTAGACCATGGAAATATGACAGGAATGTGATTCATGATGGGAGAAAGAACACATACACCCTGGAGAAGAATGGGAGAACTCACATGTTGTTGTCAATTAAGGATAAACAAGTGAAACCAGAGATGAGAAAAACTGTACTTCTCATGAGTGGGAAGGAACTTCTTAAAGAGGTTAAGAAGAAGGAAGATACACAATGCATCGTGGTCAGGAAGCCTAGAATTGTTTTAACTAGTACAAGAGTGGATGATTTACCAAAGGAAATCTAGAAGTTGTTGGAAGAGTTTGTTGATATAGTAGTGGAAGAACTACATTGTTCGTTGCCACCGATCAAAAGTATAAGTCATCACATCGATCTTATACCTGGAGCTAGTTTACCAAACAAAGTAGCATACAGATTGATGCCACAGGAGAATGAAGAGGTCAAGAGACAAGTCCAGGATTTAATGGACAAAGGATTGGTTAGAGAGAGCTTGAGTCCGTGCGTTGTTCCAACAGTGCTCAGCCCAAAGAAAGATGGAGGCTGGAGGATGTGTACATAATCGAGGGAAATCAACAAGATTACCATCAGATATAGATTTCCTTTGCCAAGGATGAATGATTTGATGGATTGCTTGAGTGGAGCGAAATTTTTTTCAAAGATTGATTTAAAGAGCGGATATCATCAAATCCGAATGAGAGAAGGTGATGAATGGAAGACAACATTCAAGACAAATGAAGGGCTGTATGAATGGCTTGTTATGTCGTTTGGCTTAGCAAATGCACCCAACACTTTCATGAGATTGATGAATGAAGTCCTAAAAGAGTTTATCGGGAAGTTCATCATTGTATATCTGGATGATATATTAATTTTCATCAAAACGGAAGCAGAGCATTTGAAGCATTTAGCTACAGTGATGAGGAGATTACAACAAGAGAAGTTGCTGATAAATATGAAGAAATCAACATTTATGAGGACATAACTCATTTATTTGGGTTTTGTTATCTCTGCAAATGAGCTGAAGATGGATCCGAAAAAGGTAGAGGCAATTAAAAATTGTCCATCACCGAAAAGTGTATTTGAGATTAGAAGCTTCCATGGATTAGCTAGTTTCTATAGGAAATTCATCTGAAATTTTAGTGGAATTAACGCACCAATGATGGAAACGGTGAAGAAAAGACATAAATCTTTTCACTAGACAGAGGAAGCAGAGAAAAGTTTCAATCTGTTGAAAAGGAAGATTACTGAACAACCAATTTTGGCGTTGCCAGTTTTCAACAAGACGTTTCAAGTCAAATGTGACGCAAGTGGATTTTCCATAGGAGCGGTCTTAAGCCAAGACGATAGACTGATCACATACTTCAGTGAGAAACTGAATGAAGCAAAGGTTAAGTACTCCACACATGACAAAGAATTTTATGCAGTCATACAAGCGCTGAAGAAATGGAGACATTATTTGGTTCCTAAAGAGTTTGTTTTGTACAGTGATAATCATGCCTTACAATTCTTGACTCAATAGGAGAAGTTGAACCAAAGACATGTTAAATGGGTTGAATACATGCATAATTTTACTTTTGTAATTAAACATATTTCTGGAACTGCTAACAAAGTTGTTGATGCTTTGAGCAGAAAATGTTTGCTTATGCAGGAATTTAGAGTCAAAACTTTGGGTTTTGATAATATTAAAGAAATGTGCAGAGACGATCCAGATTTTAAAGAGGTATATGAGGCATCTGAGAATCCAATTCTCAGGGACAGAAGCCAGTGGACCGAATATATGATCCAGGATGGATTATTATTCGGAGGCAATCAACTATGTATTCCAAAATGCTCCATGAGGGAGAATCTGTTGAAAGAAAAACATAGTGGAGGATTGGGTGGACATTTCGGTCATGAAAAAACGTTCTTGAAATTAAATGGCTCATATTTTTGGCTGGGGATGAGGACCGATGTCAAAATATTTGTGGACAGATGTAGAATTTTTCAGCACACAAAGGGGAAGAGGCAGAACACAGGGTTATACCAGCCGTTACCCATACCTGAAAGGCCATGGGATGTAGTGAGCATGGATTTTGTATTAGGGCTGCCAAGGACACAAAGAGGATTTGATTCAATCTTTGTGGTGGTAGACAGATTTTCAAAGATGGCACATGTCATACCATGTCAGAAAACCAGTGACACAACTCATATTGCGAACCTGTTTTTCAAGGAAGTTGTCAGACTTCACGGCTTACCAAGAAGTATAGTTTCAGATCGAGACACCAAGTTCGTGGGACATTTATGGAGGACTTTATGGAAGAAGCTGGGGACAAATTTTTCATTTATCTCATTTTATCATCCTCAGATGGATGGGAAAACATAAGTTGTAAACAAAAGCTTGGGAGATTTGCTAAGGAGCCTAGTGACTGAACACCACAATCAGTGGGATCACATTCTGCCACAGGCGGAATTTGCTTACAATGATTCATTTAACAGAAGCACAGGGCAGAGTCCATTCCAAATTGTGTATGGAATGCAGCCAAGAGAAGTTTTTGAATTGAAAGATTCGGAACAAACTGAATTCAGGAGTGCTAGTGCATAAGATTTTGCAGAAACGATGAAGGAGCTTCATAACCAAGTCAAGGAGAGATTGCAGAATTCGAATCAAGAATACAAACACAGAGCATATCAACACAGGCGAGAAATTCAATTTGAAGTCGACGATCTGATTCTTGCACATCTGAGGAAAGAAAGGTTCCCAAGGGGAAGATATAACAAACTAAAGATGAAGAAGATTGGACCATGCAAGATCATGAAGAAATTTGCGGCAAACACATATGAGATTGAATTACCCGATGGGATCAGAATTTCACCGATATTCAACATCTCAGATTTGTACCCTTATAGAGCTGAAGAAGCAGGAGCAGACAGTGAACAGACAGAGGTTCAGTGGACTAAAGAAATTCCTGTAGGTGCAAAGCCACAGATGGAAACTATAATTGATAAGAGGGTCAATAGGAGGACCAAGAGGAAAGAGTATTTTGAATACTTGGTCAAATGGAAGGGACATCCAGTTGAAGATGCCAGTTGGGAGGATGAAGCAGAAATTTAGAAGCATGGATAGACCGTGAAAGAGCTCATGAACAGGAGTTCATGAAAATTTTCAAGCGAGAGAGTATGATGTAGGAGCATTGCAAGCAGCCAGCCAAGCGAGCATGAAGGCAAAAGACAGCTGGAAAGTGCAACACACATTTTACATGTTTTGGAAATGTTTTGAAGCATTAATATAATGGTTAAAGGGAAGCGTACTTGTGTATTGTAAACAGATCATGAGCAATTCTCTCTCATTTGTAGGAGGTAGAGGCATTTATGCATAGTTAATGAAAGTAGGTAGATTTAAATTCCAGATTAGACAGTTTTAGGAACAGGAGGGAAAACGACTATAGACACCCTCAACTTTGTATCATTGTATCATTCAGAATTAGATCATTAAGGGCATTAGCATAGAGAAGAAGCAGAGAGTTGTAGAGAAGAACCCATGTACAAAAGTTTTGAATTAATATATGAAGCTTTGATTCAGACTCATGGTGTTATAATGCTTTCTGTGTATACATGCTAAATTCTATGCTTATGGTTGTTTTATTCTCTCTGTCATGCATTTGTTATTATGTTGTGTGTGAATGTATTTTTTCATGTTAGATGTTTGAAAACTGAGAGAGAGAGAGAATGAGTTTCAATTGTTTCTCTTCCCGAGTGAGAGAATTTCCTGCAAGGAGTGCAGTGGAAGTGTCTGCAAGGTGTGCGTTGACAGGGTTCAGAGTTTATCTATGAAAGCTCAGGAGGGATACCGTTGTTCTCATTCCAGTAGAAGTGCAAGACAAGCACAAAAGTCATGCAAGGTGTGCGCAGGCAGGTCGAGACCTTAGAACTTATCAACTAAGGTTGAGAGATTGAAGGACTGTTGTTGCCAAGAAAGTGCACAAAGTTGGGAGTTCAAGTACGTTGAAGTATTTGGAGGATCGCCGCAAGGAGTGCGTGCAGAAGAATCCTTGAAGACCTGAGTTGCGAAGAAAGCTCAGAAGGGTTAGGGCCTTTGAATCATTCAAGAGAAAGCAGGAAGCCCAAGTTGTGTGTAGAAGTCACGTCCCAAAGAAGGATCGCAGAGTTGATTTTGAACCAGAGGTTCTTGAGGAGGAAACTAAATGGTTGGAATTCTCCGAGGAGATCTCCGGAAATAGCAAGGATCGTAGGATCCAAGAAAGTTGTGGGGAAGTTAAGCGTTGGATAGATCCACCTTCGAAAGGTAGGATTTAATGTGGACCATTGATTTCAATCATTGGACCGTCGAGATCATTTCGGCATTTCGGGGGTCATAAGTCCGAAGTGTGGACAAAACCTTTGGTTGATCAAATCCTCGAAATGCGAAAAGAGTTTTCGTGTATAAAGTGTTGTGGGGTATTCTACCCTACGGACTAGCAAGCTAGGGTTTTAAACTTGCATGCAGATCATGACCCTTCATAAGCTACTTTTAACCTCCTACCCGAATCTGAAACCCCTTTTCTCAGGCAAACATGAGAAGAATCAACTAACCTTTTTATCAACGGTTGAAGTAGATCCTCCGTTGAGCTTTTCTCCCCTTGCTACTGCTGCTCCTTCCAAAAATCTTTCCTGCAATCAAGACAAAACTACGCATGCATGCTATTGATCTACTAGAGAGTTAGAAATAAAACACAAATCAAATAACATAGATAAGACTCATGTATTCGGGACGGGAAAAGTATCTTTTTCATTAATCTCAATATGAACCAACTTACAATGATTTTGAGACCGGCCACCGTTCCTCGATCCTGATCCTGGGCTCTTCCT
>ML785907.1:170697-195843 GCA_009831015.1 Picea engelmannii | reverse complement strand
TCTATGTCGGGAACATATCGTGACAGTCGGATTTCCTAACTACAAATGCATACTAATGCATACTAAAGAAACACACTTTTACCTAACGACATATTAGACCAAGTAGATCTTAACTAACTCCTAAGTGTCTAAATATCCTAACAGGAACAATTATTGGAATCTAACTGCAAAGATACTAGAGAAGTTTGGGAATACTTCTTGAAGAAATGAGCATAAAATAAATGACGAACACCATCAACCATGAGTAAGTGAGCCCAACATCAAGGGGTTGGATGATCTATGAGATGGTATAAAGGAAAATTCAAAGTCAAGACACACCCAAGTCGAAAATTTCATAAGTCGGGAGGAAGATAACTGACTCAAGTGTGAAGTATGAATCTCTAACATAGACCCACAAACCTTCAACATACATACAAAAACTAGAGTGGGACAAGAGACAAAAAAGGAGAGAAGAGTTGTGAAACGAGAGGGATCCCCTACAATTTCATAGAAAACCTATCCAGGAATGGCAGATCGTTGGAGCAGCCCTTGAGAGCGCCTCTACTGTTCCTGAGAGAAGAAGAAGCTAGTTGTTAGGGACCTAGCCCCTCACGTAGGTAGAATAATATATTTTCATGTAATAAAGGTCAATATTAATAAGGCCTAGTAATAAGGAAGAATAAGTCCAATGTAAGAAGACCTAATAGAAGCTTTCGCTTCTAGAAGGATCTTCCTCTAGATTTTTCTTTTGATAGACATATTTAGTATAAATAGGAGTCGAGGGCATGAGAAGTTTTGTATTGGATATTATTGTAATAGAGCTCTACTGGAGGTTTCCCCCTCGAAGAGGCAAGTGAACATTGTTCTCAGTAATCAAAGTGCTCTTTCTGGTGTTATTCTGGTATCATTTTGGTATTATTGTGGTGTTGTTCCAGATATATTGTTGTTCATCTGCCATTTCTAGATATTTATTTCTGTTATGCATACTTTTTTATATCTGGAATATTACAAGTGGTGTCAGAGCAGCTTCCTCGGCAGAAAGTTGTGGGTTAATTTTTTTTTAGGGTAGAGATGTATTCTGGCGTCTTTAAGCTACAGAGATATGTCATTACACGCATAAACCCGCGGTCAAGGATTCATACACACATGAAATACAAGTGGTACTTAAGTGCACATCTATTGGCCACCCTTGTAACCCATGTTGGTACCCCTTCGAGTGGTAGTGCATCAGACAACACATGTATATGGATCAACCTAGATCTTCTGAATCCCTTCGTAGATAAATAGATCGACCGTTTGACTGTTATAGTGCCACCAAGAACAACACTCAAGAAGATATTCTTTAGTACCTGGGTAGTCGGGTAGTACGACTAAGGGTACGGTCTAGCCTCCTTAGTTGGTGCCATGAGATATTGGGTCGAGTACTATTGTTGGACCTCGCACGTATATAAGAGAGCTATAGAACAGTGCAAACCCTTGTATGTAGAACCCTTGAATACCCTAACCCTTGAGACGGAAACAAAAATAGAACAGACAAGATCTATTTTCGCGCACCTATGTCTCCTGCATTCAGGTTGCGAAATTACTACATATTTCTTCTTGTTAAGAATTTGGGCATTTCATCACTGTAGTATTCTTCAGGCCAGAGAATAACTCCGCAGGAATTTAAAAAAAAAGGAGTATAGTGGTCCCGTAGGCACACTTATTTGGGACCTATTCCATTGGATTCCCTTTTTCTCGCTAATCGCAGTCATACCCTTCATTTTTAATCCTTTTTGTTTCAGTGGACCCGAACCCTTCTCAGTTTCCCTATTTTGTCGATTATCCCATTATATTCCCCTTGAAGCATTGATCGTAATAGTACCTATCACTTCTAAGTATTTTTTTGTGGTCCCACCCACCCAATTGTTGTTTCTTTACCTGCACTTCCCCTCTCCAAATGGCCACCACTCGCAACCAAGATCTCCAAACTTCCATCAATCAAGCCCATGTCTCCATCGAACATCGAACATCTCTAATGGATTCCACCAATTCCCGCATTGACAAATTGGAATCCAACCTCACAACCCAATTGACCTCCCTCCAGTCTATTGTCAATCAATTTTTGAATCTCCCTACAGGTCCTTCTTCATCAACACAAACCGATGTTGTCGATTCCTCTCAATCTCTACATTTTCATTCCAACTCCTTTCATCGTGAACCCCTTCTTCCCCACGTAGAGGTCACTAAATTTGATTTCTTTGATCCTACAGGTTGGGTCACTCAAATGGAGCATTATTTTTCTATGCATGGTATTACTGATGAGTTGGCCAGACTTTGTTATGTTGTCCTCTATTTAGATCCTAAATGTTGGCAATGGTGGCAATGGAGAAAAAAATCACGTTAGGGGTATATTGCCTGGACCCAGTTTGTGGTTGAGCTCTATGCCCTCTTTGATACTGATACCCACTATCTAGGTCATTTGACCAAGTTGAAACAGTCAGGAATAGTGGAAGACTTCATCAGTGATTTTGAGCATTTGGCCTTTTGAATAGAGGGCATGTCAGATGCGTTCTTCCGTGAATGCTTTATCAGTGGTCTCAAGGATGAAATCTGATCCCAAGTCTCATGGCCCGCCCTCCCACTTGGTTGGAAGATATTCAACGTTCTAAATAGGCCCAACAAGTTGTTTGTCCCAGAACAAAAAAAACCCTTTTGTTCCTCACCCTCGACCCTCTAATCCTAACCCCCCTGTTACTCCCCTCAAGGTACAGAAACTAACTAGGGCTGAAATGACTGAACGCCAACTGAAGGGTCTTTGCTATAATTGTGATGAAAAATATTTTTTGAGGCACAAGTGTAAGGAACAAAAACTATTTATGGCCATCTCCAAAGATGTTCCTGAAGAGGATGTGTCAGTTCCCCTTGTTGAAAAACCCTCCCTTCTTGATGCCACCCTAGATCCTGCTAACCCACCTGAAGTTGACCCCCTTATTTCCTTTCATGCCCTCACTGGCTTCTCAGCCCCCAAATGCTCAAGCTCATTGGCTACATTAAGCACAGTAAGGTCATCATCCTTGTTGACAGTGGTAGTACCCACAATTTTATTCATCGTCGCATTGCCTAGGAAACCAATTGTTATATTTGTGTTGTTAATAATTTTCAAATCATGATAGCCAATGGTGGGTCCATGAATTGTGGTGGGTGGTGTGAAAATGTTCGTCTTCAAATTGGACATTACCAACTGAAATATCATATGTTTTCCATTGACATGCGAGGTTGTGACATTGTGCTAGGTGTTGAATGGTTACACACTTTGGGTCCTATTCTTATGGATTTTAAGGAATTAACCATGCAAGTCCAACATGAAGGACAAAAGTATCAATTTCAAGGTCTCATGGCTAGTTCTCCAAGATAATTAGTTTCCATCATATGGAAAAGATCCTCAAGAAAGGACACTCTGATATCATTGCTTAACTCCATTCTATTCAATTCATTGAGACACCCTCTGCGCATCCTGAACTCCAAGCTATCCTTTCCAAACATCAAGTTGTTTTTGATGGAAATATCCAGCAATACTGAGACGGGAGGGGTGAATCAATATTGCCTACTTTTTCTTTTTATCTTCATCCATATTAAGCACGCATATTAATTATTCAATTAATCAATATATGATGAACAACAAACCCTTATGAACACAAGATTTTATCGTGGAACCCAACAGGGAAAACCACCAACTCTTTTCTCATTAATAAAAAGTTCTTTTACAAAATTGTTTTCAAGATAAAACTTGATGGAGAGACATTCCCCAAGTTTCTTCAGCTACAACTGAAGGGATGTTGCCACACCCCATTTACCAGCTACAACTGAAAGGATGTACCCACACCCTCATTCACCAACACCAACTGGTAGGAGGATTCGACCCCCTGTTTAATCAGCCACCACTGACAAGGAAGCACCAACTCCCCTGCAGGCTCCAACCTGCCCTTGCACCACCCAACCACCCTTAGTTTATTAATTCAATTCAATCTCTTATGCACTTCACTGAATTTAACTGATGCAACCATTGTTGTATTTCTACTTGTCTGTTGCAACCTTTGCTTGTATGGTCTTTTGTATCAAGTACTGGATTGCATAACAACTGCTCTATCTTCTTATGTTCTTGATCTTCAATAAGACATTGACAGGCACCTTAGAACAAACAGTTCTTCATCTTGGACTCTGCTCCTGTTCCTAATCTTCTAATATGAATCACAGAGACATTCTTCTCACCACTGTTTCTCATTTATATAATCTTGAAACTGGTGTGAAATTTAAAACAACATGTCCCTTTATTTGAACCATTATATCTTTTAATTTAAAATGATAACTAAACATTAATTAATATCATTTTTATTTTTTATTATTTATTCATATTTTCATGATTTATTCTCTTTTAATCATGACTATGTATTGGTTCATTTTTGTCATGAATTGATCACAGACATGGATCGACTCATTAGATCGTACTCTTGTTTTTGCTGCATTCTCGGCTCACCAACAGAGCATATTCGATCATCATGCCTCTTCGATTAACTTAATTATAATCATGTTTTTATCATTTTTACAGTGAAGGCTTTCCATAAATTGATCACTGTCATGGATCAATTTAATCCTTTAAATTTGATCATGAACCTCTGTTAATTTTATAGAGACCAAATTCCATGGAGGCACTTCCTTCAAGCCATTTCACATGACAGTGCCATACAGAGCCACTGGATTTACGGATTCCATGAAGCTGCTTATAGTTTTAAACGATCACGATTCATTCTTCTAAAGAGACGGATGGCTAACGAGGTTTCGACACTTTGTCATTCGAGTCTTCGTGACACCAGTGTTAAAACTCACGATCACCAAATTGCCGGTTAGATCAAATGATTCACGTCTATTTAGCGGTGACAAATAAACGGTTAAGTTTAGACCAAATCAACGGTCACGACTCGATCTCTGATGGGATGAACGGCTGACGGAGTTTCGTTGTTTTTTCCCTTTGAGTTATCGTGACTCCAACATTACCAAACTCACGATCACGAAATCAC
Source organism: Picea engelmannii (assembly GCA_009831015.1). NCBI lineage: Eukaryota > Viridiplantae > Streptophyta > Pinopsida > Pinales > Pinaceae > Picea > Picea engelmannii. Next base: position 190,807 of record ML785907.1, on the reverse strand, counting down.
CGAAATGATCGAACGACTCATATTTATTTTTCGGAGATAGATATACGGTCTACTTTTAGACCTAGACTCATCCTTTCACTGCCGAATTCGACGGTTGTGACTTGATCACACGATGAGATGGATGGTTGTCAGGATTTCGACGCTTTGACCATCGAGTCTTCGAGACACTGCTCCCTACAAAACTCCTGGTTGCGATATCGCTGATATGATCAGATGGTTCACATCTCTTCCATGGAAGAGATCAACGGTCCACCTTAAACCTTAATCTGATCCCTTCTTTCGTTAATCGAACGAATGTGTCTTAATCAGGCATTGAGATGTGTGGCTACCAGGATTTTGGTGTTTTTCCTTTGAATCTTTGTGACCTCCAATAGTTCAAATCCCAATGACTGCAAATCACCTGACGCATGTCCCTTTCGGAGTTTCGACATTCGGGACTTCTGGACACCAGATTTTTTGCTTACAATGCAAAACTCTGAAGTGAGACTCCCAAAGGTGACGTAAATGCTTACGTCACTTGATGATGTGTCACAATCCTATTAGCTACCACGTGTCATTCATATACGCGATATACATGAGCCTATAATGCCATATCAACTTGACACTTGTCAGTGTCTGAGTATGCCACGTGTCCTTAACTGACGTGGTCTGCTATGTCATTTTGCCTTGGTTCAATCCAATGGCCCTCCAACATTTTCCAGATCCGATGGCCCACGATTTCTATCACGATTTCACGTTTCTCTATTTTGGAAGATTAAGAACTTCCATTCTTTGACTTTCCAGTCAGTGAAACGATGACCCTTCGCCACGTGTCCTCTGACTCAACGACCAGGATTGTTTCATGAATTTTGCGACTTCTAAATTGTCTCTTCACAATTTCCCTGCATCACGAATTGCTGAATTCATTGATCTTGCGCCACATATTCTCCTTTCAACGAATGGCTAGGTGGTTCTGTTGCAATTTCGTGTTTCAGTATTTCAGAAAGAAGCATGCTCTTTCCTTCAACTCGCAATCTCTGATTTCCCAAAATCCAGTATGCCACTCTCATCAGATCGATGACCCACGTTGCTCCTCCCGATCGACGGTCCTTATCTTATCGTGATTTTGTGTTTCGGTATTTCAAAGGTTAGAGAACCTCCCTTCTTTTGACTCCTGATTTCTCGATATCCAATATTCCACTCTTCGTCGAATCGATGACCCACATCATTCCTCCTTTTTGGATTTGGATCTAATGGTCCACGTCGCTCCTCCTCTTGAGCTTTGGATTTTGAATGAGTTCAGCGCTTATCCTCCTTACAACTATGTTGGATCTAACACCCCACAACTATTTGTTCCTATTGTCTCCAACAATCTATACCGTCCATCGAGATTATCGATGTCTCCTTTCTCTGAACTCAATGCCAGCCCTTATGAGCTTAACTGATTCGAGTATTCGCTTCTCTTGTTCTCTCTTTCGATCTATGCACATTGTTGACATCTTCTTCTTACTGATATACCTGTTTGACATCGATGAAAATCTCAATTGCGGTAATTCATCATTAACAATGGATCATCAATTCGACTGTTGACATCAATGACAATCTGTCCAACAATCTCCCCCTTTTTCATTGAGGGAAACACACTAACTTCATATACAAAACTCCCCCTATGATGATGCTTTCCTCTTATGAATTGTTTATGAAGTTTCTCTCCCCCTTTGACATCAATGGAAAAGGGTTTCTTCTCCTATGATCTGTCTGTATAGTTGCTTCTCCGACCAACGGTAAATCCTCCTCCAATCAATCTTTTTTATGTCATAATTGAATAACACCTTCTGTTGTTGATTGCTATCTCCCCCTGGATAGGTACCAACTGATGCATTATTTCCTTGAGATATTTAGGTAGGAAGAAGGATTACTCCCAATTTTTTCCTGAGATATTCAAATACATCTCTGCTTAAGGGTTTTGTAAAAATATCTGCCACCTGTTCTTGTGTCGGAACATATTAATCATCACTCAAATATTCTTCTCTACTCGGAAAATCTTTGTAAACTGAGAACTTTATCTAGGGCTTCAGTCCCTTTCTTGAAATTTTCAACAGTCTTAAGTTGATCCTTTAGTTTTTTACACCCTTGTTTTTGTATTTTCTCAGTTCGTCCAAAGCACTTTCAAGCTCATCTTCCATATTGACTTCTGCTTCAATGTCTGAGTATTTTTCAAAAGAATCTTCATTACTAGTATTGTTGTAGACTAAACTTTGTTCTAATTGAAATGTTTCATTTGACTTCTCATCTGAGTAGAGGTCTTTTATCTTGTCCCAAACTTCCTTTGCAAAGTTACATTCACCTATATTTTCTTTGACATCATCAAGTAGTCCATCAAGGATTGTATTCATTACCATTGAGTTAATTTTTTTGGCTTTCTTTTGAGTTGGAGTCCTTACTCTATTTGGTGGGAAATAATCAGTGATCACTGAATTCCATACATCATGTCCCAATGCCTTCAGATGACTTTCCATTCTTATACTCCAAAATATGTATCTGCTTTTCTAAGTATTGTAGTTCCATTCTCATTGTAAATATTTTTTCCATCCATGTGTGCTTAATTTGATCTTCCTTTCAGTTTGTTAGACTATGCTTAAAGGAACCTCCCTCTGATACCAATTGATGGAAATATCCAACAATACTGAGAGGGGGGTGGGGGGTGAATCAGTATTGTCTGCTTTTTGTTTTTTATCTTCATCCATATTAAGCACACATATTAATTATTCAATTAAGAAATATATGATGAATAACAAACCCTTATGAACACAAGATTCTATTGTGGAACCCAATAGGGAAAACCACCAACTCTTTTCTCATTAATAAAAATTTCTTTTACAAAACTATTTTCAAGCTACAACTTGATGGAGAGACATTCCCCAAGTTTCTTCAGCTACAACTGAAGGGCTGTTGCCACACCCCATTTACCAACTACAACTGGAAGGATGCACCCACACCCTCATTCACTAGCACCAACTAGTAGGAGGCTTCAAACCCCTGTTTAGTCAGCCACCACTGACAAGGAATCACCAACTCCCCTGCAGGCTCCAACCTACCCTTGCACCACCCAACCACCCTTAGTTTATTAATTCAATTCAATCTCTTCAACACTTCACTGAATTTGACTCATATAACCATTATTGTATTTCTCCTTGTCTACTGCAACCTTTGCTTGTATGGTCTTTTGTATCAAGTACTGGATTGCATAAAAGCTGCTATGTCTTCTTCTATTATTGATCTTCAATAAGACATTGACAAGCACCTTAGAACAAACAATTCTTCATCTTGGACTCTACTCCTATTCCTGATCTTCTAATATGAATCACAAAGACACATTCTTCTCACCATTGTTTATCATTTATATAATCTTGAAACTGGTGTGAAATTTAAAACAATGTGTCCCTTTATTTGAACCATTGTACCTTTTCATTTAAAATGATAAACTAAACATTAATTAATATCATTTTTCCTTTTTATTATTTATTCTCTTTTAATCATGACTGTGTATTGGTTCATTTTTTTCATGAATTGATCACAGACATGGATCGAATCATTAGATCGTACTCTTGCTTCTACTGCATTCTCAGCTCACCAACAAACCATATTCAATCATCATTCCTCTTCGATTAACTTAATTATAATCATTGTTTTATCATTTTTACAGTGAAGGCTTTCCATAAATTGATCACTGTCATGGATCAATTTAATCATTTAAATTTGATCGTGAACCTCTATTAATTTTATAGAGACTAGATTTCGTGGAGGCACTTCCTTCAAGCCATTTCACATGACCATGCCATACAGATCCACTGGATTTACAGATTCTGTGAAGCCGCTTATAGTTTTAAACGATCACGATTCATTCTTCTGAAGAGACGAACGGCTAATGGGGTTTCGGCACTTTGTTGTTCGAGTCTTCGTGACACCACTGTTAAAACTCACAGTCACCAAATCGTCGGTCAGATCAGACGGTTCATGTCTATTTAGCAGTGACATATCAATGATTAAGTTTAGACCAAATCAATGGTCACGACTCGATCTCTAATGGGATGATCGGTGTTTTTTCCCTTCGAGTCATCGTGACTCCAACATTATCAAACTCACGATCACATAATCGTCGAAATGATCAGGCGACTCATATTTATTTCATGGAGATAGATCTACGGTCTACTTTTAGACCGAGACTCATCCTTTCAATGTTGAATCTGACGGTTGTGACTTGATCACATGATGAGATGGATGGTTGTCGGGATTTCGGCGCTTTGACCATCGAGTCTTCGAGACATTTCTCCTTACAAAACTCCCGGTTGTGATATTGTTGATATGATCAGACGGTCACATCTCTTCCATGGAAGAGATCAATGGTCCACCTTAAACCTTAATCCGATCCCTTCTTTCCTTAATCGAACGGTTGTGTCTTAATCAGGCGTTGAGATGTGTGGCTGCCGGGATTTTGGCGTTTTTCCTTCGAATCTTTGTGACCTCCAACAGTTCAAATCCCAGTGACTATAAATCACCTGACACATGTCCCTTTCAGAGTTTCAGCGTTCGGGACTTCCAGACACTATAGTTTTTTCTTACAAGGCAAAACTCTGAAGTGAGACTCCCGGGGGTGATGTAAATGCTTACGTCACTTGCTGACGTGTCAAATCCTATTAGCTGCCACGTGTCATTCATATACGTGATATACACAAGCCTGTAATGCCATATCAACTTGACACTTGTCAGTTTCTAAGTATGCCACGTGTCCTTAGCTGATGTGGTTTGTTGTGTCGTTTTGCCTTGGTTCAATCCAACGTCCCTCCAACGTTTTCCAGATCCAACAACCCATGATTTCTATCGTGATTTCACGTTTCTCTATTTTGGAAAATTAAGAACTTCCATTCTTTGACTTTCCAGTCAGCGAAATGATGACCCTTTGCCACGTTTCCTCTGGCTCAACGACCATGATTGTTTCGTGAATTTTGCGGCTTTGGAATTGTCTCTTTGCAATTTCCCTGCATCACGAATCGTCGAATTTGTTGATCTTGCACCATGTATTCTCATTTCAACCAACGGCTAGGCGGTTCTATCACAATTTCACATTTCAGTATTTTAGAAAGAAGCATGCTCTTTCTTTCAACTCGCAATCTCCAATTTCCCAAAATCCGGTATGCCACTCTTGTCAGATCGATGACCCATGTTGCTCCTCCTGATCGACAGTCCTTATCTTATCATGATTTTTTGTTTCGGTATTTCAAAGGTTAGACCAACTCCCTTCTTTTGACTCTTGATTTCTCGATATCTGATATTCCACTCTTCGTTGGATCAACGACCCACTTCGCTCCACCTTTTTGGCTTTGGATCTAACAGTCCACGTCGCTCCTCCTCCTGAGCTTTGGATTTTGAATGAGTTCATCATTTATCCTCCTTACAACTAAGATGTATATAATGTCCCACGGGTATTTGTTCCTTTTGTCTCCAACAATCTCTACCATCCATCGAGATTATTGATGGCTCCTTTCTCTGAACTCGACGCCAGCCCTTCTGAGCTTAACTCATTCGAGTATTCGCTTCTCCTGTTCTCTCTTTCGATCTCTACACACTATTGACATCTTAGTCTTACTGATATACCTGTTTGACATCAATGACAATCTCAACTATGGTAATTCATCATTAACAACAGATCATCAATTCAACTATTGACATTAATGACAATCTGTCCAACAGTTTTTTCCACTCCTCAGGGACTTCCTCCTTCTCGTGGTGTTCATGATCATTCCATTCCCCTTGTTCCTAGCAGTCTTCCTCCCAATGTTCTCCCTTATCTCCACCCCTTTTCCGAAAAGAATTAAATTGAGAAAATAATGAAAGAATTGCTCCAAGCGGGTGTTCTTCGCCCCAGTACCAGCCCCTATTCTTTCCTTGTGGTCATGGTACTTAAGAAAGAAGGTACTTGGCGCATGTGTCCCAACTTCCGTGCCCTCAATAAGTTCACCATCAATGACAAGTTCCCCATTCCTTTCATTAATGATCTCTTGGATGAGTTGGGTTGTGCTCATTACTTTAATAAACTTGATCTGCGTTCTGGCTACCACCAGATACGTATGCAAGAAGATGACATACCCAAGTCTACCTTTCGAACTCACGAGGGTCACTATGAGTTTTTGGTCATGCCCTTTGGCCTATGTAATTCCCCCTCCACCTTCCAAATCCTCATGAATCATGTCTTTCGTCCTTTTCTCCGTCATTTTGTCTTAGTTTTATTTGATGATATTCTCATCTATAGTAAAACTTGGCAATCTCATCTTTCCCATGTGGATCAAATTCTCCATCTACTCTCGCGGCACCAACTTTTCCTCCAACAATATAAATGTTCTTTTGTCACCTCGAAAGTCGAGTACTTGGGTCATATTGTTGGCAAGGTTAGTGTCAGGGTGGATCCTAAAAAGATTGAAGCTATGCAACATTGGCCTCACCTAAAGATTTTCAAAAGATTGCATGGATTTATGGGTTTAACAGGTTATTATCGCAAGTTTGTTAAGAATTATGGAAAGATTGTGACACCTCTCACTGCTCTCCCTAAAAATAATTCTTTCACTTGGACTCCAGTAACTACTCAGGCTTTTCAAACCTTGAAGATGGCCATGTGCACCACTCCAGTCCTGGCTCTTCTCGATTTCACAAATACCTTTGTCCTAGAATGTGATGCTTTCGGGAAAGGAATTGGTGTCATCCTTATGCAATAGGGTCGGCCTTTGGCCTTTACCAGAAAACAACTATCAGAGAAAAATTTGGTCAAATCAGTCTATGAAAAAGAAATGTTGGTTATTCTGCATGTCATGGCTCTTTGGCACCCTTATCTATTGGGGAAACGGTTCCAAATTAAGACAGATCATCAAAATCTCAAGTATTTTCTGGAACAACGTCTTTCCTCCCTCGAGCAACAAAAATGGGTGACTAAGCTCTTTGGATATGATTATGAGATCATTTACAAGAAAGGAAAATACAATGTGGTTGTTGATGCACTTTCCAGAAAATATGAAGATGAAGGGTCCCTTTTTTCTCTCTCCTTCATTGTACCAGATTGGCTCCAAGTTGTTCGCCAAAAATGGCTACAAGATCCCAAAATTTTGCATATGATACAATAATTGCAATCCAATTCTCTAGTTTCCCCAGGGTTCTCTTGGCTCCATGATGAGCTTCGATACAAAGACCATTTGTATTTAAGTACACAGTCAAAACTTAAATCCACAGTACTTTCTGAGCTTCATGCTACACCCATAACTGGGCATTCGGGGTTTACCAAAACCTATGACAGGGTCAAAAGTTCTTTTTTCTGGGATGGTATGAAACAGGACGTTCATAATTTTGTGGCTGAATGTGATGTGTGTCAATGCAACAAGGGAGAAATAGTCAAATCTCTTGGCACACTACAACCTCTTCCGATTCCACCTACTATTTGGTGGTATATCTCTATGTATTTTATTGTAGGATTACCTAAATCGGGAAATAAATCAGTCATCATGGTGGTAGTTGATCGTCTTTCCAAGTATGCTCATTTATGTGCTCTTCAACACCCATTTACATCATCCACTACGGCTCAACTTTTCATGGATCAGGTCTTCAAGCTTCATGGCATGCCACATTATATTGTTTATGATCGCGACCCAACTTTCACCAACAATTTTTGGCAAGAACTGCTAAAGCTCCAAGGCACCCAATTGCATCTCAACACAACTTATCATCCCCAGAATGATGGTCAAACTGAAGTGGTCAACAAGTGTTTGGAAACATATTTGAGGTTTTTTGCATTGAAAAGGAAAAATCAATGGGCTCAATGGTTACCACTAGTTGAATGGTGGTACAACACTTCTTACCATACAGTTACCCGCATGACTCCTTTTGAAGCGGTATATGGAAAAAATACACCTTCAGTTGTCTCATATTTTCCAGGTGTCTTGAAGGTCCAGGAAGTTGACCAAACGCTTAAATTTAAGAGGCTATTCTTTGTACCCTCAAAGAGAATTTTGTCATGGCCCAGAATCACATGAAGTAACAAGCAGATCAAGGTCTCTCTGAAAGTCAATTTGCGAAAGTGGATCAGGTGTTTCTTCGACTGCAACCTTACAAGAAAAATTCCCTCAAGGCTGACCATTGTCAGAAACTGGTGCCCAAATTTTATGCTCCTTATACTTTTCTCAAGCGGGTGGGACAGGTGGCCTATTAGTTATCTTTTCCTAGTCATTCTAAGCTCCATCCTATTTTTCATGTTTCCTTCTTAAAGAAGGTGATTGGAACTAAGTGCCAAACTCAAACCAACCTTCCCGAGTTGGATGAAGAAGGCTCCATTTGTCTACAACCACAAGCTATTTTGGACCAGAGTGAGCATCGTCTGTGTCATGGAACCATCAAGGAAGTGTTAGTCCAGTGGAAAGATACAACTCCATTAGATGCCACTTGGGAACCAACTACTATTCTGTAGCAATTTCCTCATCTAAAGCCTTGAGGAAAAGGTTTTTTTTAAGGGGGAGGACGTGTTCGGGACCTAATCCTTAATGTAGGTAGAATAATATATTTCCATGTAATAAAGGTCAATATTAATAAGGCCTAGTTGTTACACCTCAAAATTACTCACTTCGATAGTGTCGCCAGTGTCGTCATTACAAGTGTTATAAGTGTTGCAAGTGTCACAAACATCATACTGCCATCTTGATCATGTTGTGCCTCTAACGACATCACAAAGACACTTAAGACACCTCAAAGGCTAGTTTGGAAGAAGAGAAATCAGTTGACAGGAAGTACAAACCTTTTTCCATTTAAAGAACCACTAAAAAATGAATTTTGGAGAGGAGCGCTCCCCTACCCACTGTCAGGGAGTGTTGGCGCTCCCTGAGCCTCTTTGGGGGAGTGTTTGAGTGCCCTGTGCACCCTTTTGGGGGAGCGTTATCCTTTTCTAAGCAAATTTTGGGTTTGTTGAGGAAAATCAGGGAAGAATCCCTCAATTCTTGAAGGTGGTTGGATTCGAATAGATGGTCAAGGCATGATCTTAGGGAAGATCCTCAACTGAAGGAGAGTAATCCTCAACTTATCCCAAATATCTCTCAAGTGGTTGGACCTCTCCAAGGTTATCTAAGGAGGCCTTCTCATGGTGAAAGGTACAATGGAGATTGAGAATTACATCAAACTTATGATCTCATGAGTGAGATGTCATCAAAGCAATCAGTGGAGATTATTTGAGAAAAATGGGTTGGACAAGGAGAACTGGAAGAAGCTGTTGCACCTTCATTCAAAGGACTGTAAGTACTTTTACTTGTTCTCATTAATAATCAATGCCTGGCCTGTTTCTTTCAAACTTATGCTTGTTCCATATGAGTTTGTCTGCAGTAGATGGATCTATATTTGAGCTAATCTCAATAGAGTAGGAAGTCCATTGTATCTTTGTTTGTTTTGCAGGACCTATCAGGGAGCTCAAGATCGAAGCTCAACCTGGACTTTGCAAGGAAAAACGTCACGAATAAGGTAGATATCTTTCTCCTTCTCTTTCATTTATTAGCTTGATTAGATCTAAAAGGAAGTCAGTGACCATGTTAAGCACTTTTCTGTCTTGGCCTTAGGAGTCTAGAGACCAAGAGGGAATCCACTTGTCCATAGGGGGATTCACCTACAACAAAAATTGGCGACTCTACTGGGGAAGGAGCTCTGATTTTTGTTTCCATTTCCATATCTTGGTTTGGCCCTTTTCCCACTCACTTGACCTTCTCCATATTGTCTTTTTTATTCTTATATTTGTTTGATTGCCTCTTTATGTCATCATGATCACCCTGATTGACTGAATTTTCTTGATTTTTTGAGTTTCTGGGCATTTTTCTGAGCTTTTGTAGCAGAGCGCCAACACTCCCTGGTGGTCTTACATAGAGTGTTGGAGCGCTCTAGTACCCCTTACACCAGAGTGCTATCCCATTTTCAGTGAAAATCATTTAGGTTTTCAATTTCTGATGTTCAGTTTTTTCCTTTTGCATTTGTTCAGGGTCTCATACTCTCAGTCCATCTTGGTATTGGCCTTCAACACTCTGTTTTCTAAGGATTGATCTCTTCTTGTTTGGGATTTTGACATTTTATTTCCTTGCCTTAAAGTCACTCTTTGTCTTTGTTGACCTAGAGTTAACTTGTTGTCTTCTTCTCCTTTATCTGACTGAGTGGAAACTTTTGTGAGGAAATCCAAAGGTCTGTGAACCTTTTCATTTGATCTTTGAAGTCAGTTTTCCATCATTTCTCTTTTGTTTGATGTTTTTTGGTTCTTGTTTGCAACTTTGGTTATCTTTGTCCTTCTTGTCTATTTCACGACGAGAGTGTATTTTTGTTTTGTGTGAGGTTTGCTTCTAATTGTTTAATCCTAAAGTCTGATTGACATTTAGAAGTTTTACATCTGATTATCATTCACATATAAGAAAAAGGACATATTTTAGTGATTGGTTTGGATATTAGAAGGCATTTATGAAACTTTTAGCATTGCATTGGATTTGATTGAGAAACACTTGTATGAGGACATTGCATTTTAGTGTTTGATAGTGAAAATAACTTTCTCTCTTTCCCTTAAATAGGTATTCATAGAAAGACAAGACTGCTTATCATCTTCTTGTGCATTTTTGGGAATTGAGTCATCATACCATCAGTTTCATTGTCATACACCCTTTGAGTAAAGAACAATCGTAAAATCACCGCTAATTAAAATTTTTCTAGAAAATTTTTGTTTCTAGGATCTTCCACCAACATTAGACTAGGATTAGCACTTTGGATTAGGCTGTGAGTACAACTCTCCAAAGTTTTTCAAAACAAACATTAGCATCCTGAGATATGGAGATTCAAGTCCAGTTGTCGTATAAGATTTTTGGGATCCCCCTCTCACACAGGGGTTACGCACGAGGTCACATTCAGGTGAGTTACGGAGATTATCCCTCCATGGTTCAAATATTTGTAGTGGTCGGATCATATATTGGGGGTCACTTGAGGGTATACCCACGATTATGTGTGGGAGCCTCTCAAGTTGATTTCAAACTTGTTATCCTAGCCATATGTTCGGATCGGACTGTCGACTGTACCCGCCCAGGGGCTGACTACGAGTTGGTGTCCTTAGTTTCCATAATCCTTAGGTACTTACACAAGGTGACAGTGAAGGGAAGTCTCATTGTACCTGGAACAGACATTGGTCAAACTCACTCGGGATCATTGGAAGGTAAATCCATAATTACTGCGTGGAAGCTTGCACCAAGGTGAAAGTCCATTAAGAAGGTCGTCATTGTAACTGTTCCACCAGATCCTAGCCCCTTCTTGACTTGGCCACACGACATTGGATTTCATCACCAACTAGTACGATCATCGAGAGAAGTCTTGTTTCCGTGGTTTTGGTTCCTAGATTTTATTAGCGTATGCTATTTCTTTTTGTTAGTTGACCCTAGATCTTCAGCGTGTACTGTTATTCTCCAAAATTGAGCATGTAGATGATAAAGGCCTTCGCTGATAATGTAGGATGCAAGGGATACCTCCAGAAGGCTACCAACCCTTACCTCCTAACCCTCTACAAGACAACTACCGTGGAGAGGTAGAAAATCAATCTGACGCTGGGAGTGTTGTTGCTCCTCCATTAGAAAATTCAGAAGGCGCTTTGGTTATGGTTGAGAATCCCACTCCTCGCACTACATCTGTGTCGGTAACCCCTCTCAAACCACCTTTTCTTCATTTAGACTCCCTTGTGAACATCATAGACAAAGAGGTCCCACAATTACCTGAGAGAGATTTTACCGAAACATATATGGGATCCACAGAACCAACCTTTGGTGATGAGTATAGGACTCATATTCATCCTACCACTGTAGTAGATACAAATCCCACACCTTCTCATTCTGTATGGAGGACTTCATCAGGACACGATCTCTATGAGCATTTTGAATCCTTTCAACAACCCTTTAATCCTCATGACCCTCCTGTTGAAAGTGGGCCATCTGGTCAAATGATGAATCACCCCATCGATCAGGTCATTAACCCTACTATTGCATTAGTACAAGTCTTTCCTAATGCTGGACTCATCACCTCTACTCATTCCCAAGGCACTTCGATCCCTACCCCCACTTTTACAAACTTTCACTCTACAACTCCACATGTTCCGCACGATCTTGCTGGGACATATTTTCACCCGAGAATGCAAACCCTTGCCAACCAAATATATCCTACTAGAGGGAAACCACCATCTAGCAGACCTATCCCTCCTGGAAGACCATCATCCTATGGCGGGCCTACCCCTCCCGGGGGACAACCCCCTTTTCATGTTCTTCCTGGAGGGCAAGCTCCCTTTTCCAGTCATACCCCGTTCGTTAATCCACCACTGGCAGGGAGGAAACCTTCATCTGCTGGAAACCCTTCACAATCCTAGGGAGTATCTTCCGGAGGCACATTTACCCAACCCCGTTTTGGGGGGCACTCATATCATAACCCACAAGGAGGAGTATCAAATCCTATTCCTTCTGGACCGTCTTATGGACAACCTTATCTGGGTGGCATCCCAAACACCACCTGGAGTCCTCAAGGACAAAAACCTTATCCTCCCCATGGTTCTTATGTGTATCCACCTCCAGGATCTACTCCTTACCCTCCTCAAGGGAACAATGTTCATCCTCTTTCTAGGCAAGAAAATCACCCGGCTTATAATGCTCAGAACCCACCGGGTTATGCAAATGTTTGTCAACCATCATCGAACCTTGTTTATCCTGGTCAACAACAATCGTATGTAGGAGGACCTACTAGTTACAACTATCCACCTAACCCAGTTTATGGTCCTACTGGTGTTCCTATGCCACACCAGTATCATCCACAAATTAACCGACATCTACCTTTCCTTGCGACTCTGGATCTCCCGGACTTGTCTCGGTTAACTAATGATCCTATTTTTCATTCATCGGTTTGGCCAGTTATTCCAACTAAACTTCCTTCTGATATTCTGAAATTTGACGGAAAATTTGGAGAAGATCCAAATAACCATGTGATGACTTTCCATTTGCGGTGTTCATCAAACTCCCTCATGGATGATTCTATGTGTTTGCGTCTTTTCCAACGAACACTTACTGGCTCTGCAGCAAAGTGGTATATTGAACTACCACATGCTTCTTTTCATGATTTTAACTCCCTCACCATGTCTTTCCTCATGCACTTTCAACTACCTATTTGCTACGAAACGGGTACTGAACTCTTGACCTCCCTTCGTCAAACTAACTCTGTGCATATCTCTAACCATATTCATGAGTGGAGATGACGACGAAGGATGATCAAGGTAATCATTCCTGACATATTATTGGCGGAATGGTTTACTAAATCACTTTTACCCCCGATCGCTCGCGATGTCGCTATGGGTGGCGCAGTCACCGAGGAAGAAACCATTGCTCAGGCTCAGTACTTAGATTTGGTTTATTCCCAATATGGTACTTTGTATGATTTTCTTAAAAATCTTGCTCGAGCTAATATCGATCCATCGAAGCTGTCATCCTCATCTCATGCAGACGGTGTTATTGGTTCCGTCAAAACTCAATCTACTTCCCAGTTGACCACACTCTCCTCTACCTCCCCCCAAAATCAGATCTTTGAGGTGAATGCAGTTCAATTTGCCCCTTCACAACAATCCGGAGGTAAGAAGAAGACAAAAAATAAATCAAAAAATACTAATAACAATGAACAACCAAAAAATCAATCTCAAACCCCTACTACCGAAAAGAAACCACAACGAAAACTAAAAATCCTGTGTATCATTTGTGGTGACGATCACTAGACTCGAGACTGTCCACATCGCAATGAAGTGGCCAAATTTTTTCAGGGAAATTCACAACCCGCTATGCTTACTCAGCCTTTTCCACAACAACAATCCATGGTTTCTCAAATCCCCTCTCCTGGGGGAAGTTCTAGCCATCCTCATGATGAGGCCTCGATGAGTGTACATATTTATATGTTTAATGGGATTAATTTGACCACTCTCTCTAAGACATATGATACACCAGGTAACCCTGACAAAGGACAAGTTACTAACGGTACCGGTACTTTACTGGATCCATCACCGTCCTCCATTAGTCCTCCATTGGTTAATCCTCCGTCTGGACCACTTTATATTGAGAAACCTACATTCGACTATCGCACGCCCTCCTAAGAGAACTATCTGTAAATCTACCTTTAATCCTAGTTCACATGCCGCCCAGAACTACAACATTGTTGAAGATTTGTCTCAAGCATTGTGTGCTATGTCTGCATTAGAAGTTCTACAGCACTGCCCCAGTCAATGTAGAATTCTCTTAGCTATTATTGGCGTTGTTGATCCTAAGTCGTCCAAGCATATCATGTTTAACCTGAACAATTATATGTCTCGACTCTCCCATCAACTTGCTTTCCAAGTTGATGTTGTTGTTCACAATCAAAAAATCCACCAAACTATTATGGATGAGGGAGACTCAACTTGTGTCATGTATTTAGCATATTGGAAAGGTTTAAGATCACCAACACTTAACAAATCCTCAACGATGTTACACGCCTTCGATGGGTGAGGTTTTCATCCCCATGGGATTTTACAGTCCCTGCCCATCCAATTGGGTGGAAAAATTGTCACTGTTGATGTCGAGGTGGTCGATGCTCCCCTCGATTACAACTTGTTACTTGGAAGAAGTTGGTTTTATGCTATGACTGTCGTTTCTTTGTCAGTATTTCGATGTGTTCAATTTCCCCATCAAGGTAAAATTGTCGTTTTCGATCAGTTAGATTTCTGCACAACCGATGCTCGCGCTCCCGCTACCAACAATATTCCTTTCTTGGGAGATCACAATATCACGTATGAAAGCATTGGTGTTGGCTTACTGAAATATTCTAGCCTCATGGGTACCTTCTCTACACCACTTCCACCGACTACACATCATATTTCCACCGTCGATATGATTTCGACTGCAGCTTATCAATCTTTGGAATCATATGACCTTTGGATTGTACCTAGTCTGTTGGAATTCGATGCACTAGGTGACACCATGCCACTTAGTCCAGCCAAAACATCATATGTTGTTGTCCAATCTACTTCTCCCTCGTCAGATGACCAACATCTATTGGCACCCGACAGTTACTCGATGCCATCACGGTTAAGTTCCTTGTCGTCTGTGATCGACTACATTTCCCCAATTTTTCCATCGGATGAATCTATTATGGAAATGTTGAGCATTGACGAGCTACCTCGGGATGATAACCATCCTCAGTCCTCTTTTCTTCCCCCTCGTGAAGAAATTCGGGAAGATATACACTCTATCTCCCCTCTTAATGTCAATTTTCTATCGTCTCCAATGCATTCAAATTCCGATGATTTGGATCCGGTAGTTGACATGATGATCTCCTCGGTAGGGCTATTGGAGCCTGATATCCTTACCCCTGTCGCAACCCTCGACATGTGTTCCTTCCATAGTGATTTTCTTCCATCCAGTGAATATCTTTTGGAAGCCATGACCGAGTTTTGTCCCTTGACGTGGTGTCCTTCTAGAGCATTATTTTCTTGGAAGCCATGATCAAGAAGAGTTGACGAGCATAGTTTCTCTCTTCTGTGGAAAGCTCATTAAAAAATGAAACAGAGGTCACGAGCATAGTTTTCCTCTCTGTAGCAAGCTCGTTAAAAAATGAAACAACAATCTGGGGATTGAACCCGGAGCCATGAGCATAGTTCTTTTCCTATGTCAAGATCATTAAAAAATGAAACAATCACCTCTCTTGAACCTTCTTTTCATCCACTCTTATCATTTTTCTCCGTCTAGTAGAGAAATTGGTGGCAACCTCAAAGTCAGTGAATGAATTGAATCTTGGACGGCATGTCTCCAGTCTTTGATGATCATTCTGGAATCAAGACACCAGCTTTCAAGCTGGGGGCATACCGAGCTTAGTCTTTGTTCTTTCTCGTGCTCGTAAATACATGAGAATGTATCCAGGTAAAATTTTATCTCTTTTTCGAACCTGCATGGATAAACGAAAAAGGAACCCCTTGGAGTTTTCTTTGAGCTCTTTTTAGACTCTCTAAACATGAAAATATTGTCGAGTGATCCTGCTTCCTTTCCCACTCATTAAAAGGTTTGAAAGGGTGTCTTTCGAGTGATAATTTATCTCTTTTTTGGCCTCGCGAGACTAACATTACGAAAAAGGAAAACATTGGAGTCATCTTTAAGTTATTTTCAGACTCTCTAAATATGAAAAACCACCAAGTTTACCTTCTCTGGACTCGTTAAACAATCATACATTGAAGGGCCCATACAGGATCGAACCCTTACTTATTCCAGTTCGTTAAACAAAGGAAGACTTACCGAAGGTGAGTCATATCGAGCATGTGTTACCCTCCTCGAGCTTGTTAAATTAAAAAGAGGCACTTGTCTATCTGGATGGGGGAAAAATTGAAAGAAGCAAGCCAAACAGTTTTTGAGAACAATACCAGTAACTCTTACTGTCGCCCTTGAACACGACACTTTGTCTTTGCACACATTTTAATCTGTTGAACCTATGCACTGAGCCAATCCTCTGAGTTTCTTTTACTCCTTTGGGTCACCTAACGAAAGTCACAGCATCCACTGCATCATCAAGTTTTGGTCCATGTCAAGTTTATGTTGTTGTGCCTCAGTGTCCAAGGGAAGTATCTGCCTCGAGAGTCAGCCATCACAAATATCTTGTCTCAATACCCATGTCAATCCATGTTCATTCGATCTACCAATTACATCTCTGTGATCATTTTGTGTCGTTGATGGGGGATACATCAAGGCCCTCCTTCGACGAGTCTCTTCCTGTCAACTTCAACACATTATCCATGAACTAGACTTAGAAACCAGTTAGTACCTTGGGACTTGAATGCCTCAATGGCAGGCCTCCTCGTGTCCGACAGTGGGTTTACATCATTGACCCCTGATCAGATGATTCGACGGATGTTTGACTTCATCGCATTCATTCACATTTGTTGGTATGTACTAGAGTACCTTGGGAATCATTGACATCAATGGTGATCTCCCTCGTGCTTGTTAACGATTTACATCATTGACCGGTAATCAAGTGGTTTCTGCCATGTTCGACATCAAGACATATATTCACATGGTTAGATTCGTATTGCATCATGATTTGTAAGAAGACCCTGGGTTGAGTGTCATCACTCTTATGTATACTTTGCCCAGGTTGCGAAGGAGTTCTTTTTTAACTATGACACATATATTGTTACATAGATCCACTTTGTATTGGTCGTGGCTATGTATTGTCATCTCGTAGATCCACTATGTATTCTTGATGGCTACAATTAGTTCAGGTCATAGGAGTATAGATCCACAATGTATCTTCAGTGGCTATACCTTTTGTCAATATAATTATGGATTCGCAATGTATTTTATGGCGGCCATACCTTAAAAGTCTCTATCACTCAAGCATAGGTATGCCTGCCTTGGGTTTGAAACATGTCATAATATTTGTTTGATAGTTGTGTGCAGATTTTTCCGGTTTCTCTGCATCCATACCCTTGCTCGAAAAATTATACAAAGTAATTCAGTCATCATCGTCTTCTAACTTCATACTTTGGGGGGAAATCTGTTACACCTCAAAATTACTCACTTTGATAGTGTCACAAGTGTCTTCATTACAAGTGTTATAAGTTTCTCATCTTGTCCGCAAGTGTCGCATCTTGACTATAAGTGTTTCAAGTGTCACAAACATCATACTGCCATCTTTCCCATGTCGTGCCTCTAACGACATCACAAAGACACTTAAGACACCTGTTACACATGATTTTAGTCACTCTGGTGATGTCTCTACAAGTGATGTGTTCAGGCTCCCCTAAGGAATTTTTGCCTGAGAAAAGTGATTGTTGTCTTCTTCCAAAAACACATTTTTAAGATGAGTTCGCAGGCTGCCTATGTTACAGGGTGCAAGAATCCCTCATTCTCGCAGGCCACCCACACTTAGGGTGTGAACTGTTCACAGTATGCTCCATAGATAAGGTGTGAACCTTTTTTTAAGCTTGGAAAGGAGAAGAGGTCATGAAGGTTCTAGAAGGGGATCTTCTGGAAAATGAGTTGGCATTCGCATGGTTAGCATCTTACTGACTTCTCAGATTTGGTGGGATCATCCTCATCCATATAACCATCCCTCCTTCTCCTATATATTGAAAGGTTTCTCATGAAAAAGGTTAAGCAAGATTGAATGAAGAATTGGTGAAAGAATTGTGTGAAGAACCCTGCTTGAACAGAAGCTTGAAGACTCTATTTGGTCTATCAAGAGGTATTAGATCTTCTTCATGAAAGTGCAGAGAAATGTATGTGTTGGAACCAAGGGTCACTGAAAGGAATCTTGCAACATCAAGGCGATCAGGTTGTATCTTCTACTTTCATTTCATATAATACAACGACATGTCTCTTTCCCATAAAATCACTCTTATTTTATAGCATAACTCCTTTATCATATGCATAGGTTGACATTGAATATACTTTTCTATCTTCACTTTGGTTGGTTTGTGTTGTCTTGGACTTGACTTCAAAAGATCACTGGAGTGAAGCGAGAACAACAGAGACCTAAGGAAGTGATATAAAGGTATGTCACTCGTTCCTTCTTATTAGTAGATTCAATGACTACAACTTAGGGAAAGAGTCATGTCATGTCCTGTTTTGTTCTAGATCCAGGTGGATCTAGGGAGATTTGTTAGTGTCCGCACCTATCGATTTGTCCGATAACAAAATTGGCAACTCCACTGGGGATACAACCCATTTTTGGTGGTTTTTTCTTGGCCATTTTCTCTTAACCTACCATTTTTCATTGCCATCAATCTCTGAGTCTTAAGGAAACCCTTAAAGACTCCCTGGATCCAGAAGTTCCATCAGAAGTTTTGTCTTTTTTTCCAAAATTTGCTTGATTACAGAACTTCTCACATTGCACCCTTCTGTAGCCTGTGAGAACCACTAAAGTTCGCACCCTATTGTTCAGTTCAGTGCAAACTTCTCGCATTCTTCCTGTGTCTAGCCTATGAGAATCCTTGATTCTCGCACTGTACCACATTGCTAGCCTACGAACCCACTTGCAAAAATTTTGGATTAAGTCTTTTGTGTCCTCAGATGCCCAGATTTGTTTGTGTGTCTAGGAAGAACTTCTCTGGCCAGTGATTGAATGTTTCTTGACTTCAAATCTCGTGAATGATTAAGCTCTTCTTGATCATGTTTTCTCAATTTTTACCTCTTGACCTTTTCGCAACAAGGGTATAATCTCTAGTTTTGAAATCTGAGTGCTTGTTTGGTTGGGAGCCTTTGATTGGTTTTAAAATTGAGATCAATTGTTCTTTTCAATTGCTTATTACTTAGAAAATTGTTACCCATGTGCATTTGAAGAGACTGGTCTTGTCAGTTTGTTATTTTTGTCTTCATTGAAAGATTGGTTTGGGTGTTTGTTGTGTATTTATTTTTCGTTGGTTGCTTATTTTTTCTTAGTTCCACCCATGTTGCTTGGTTTCTAATAAAAATTAAAGACATTTTCTTTTTTTTAAGCAACTTTTGATTCGAAAATATTGGCATTCAAGTACTGAAAAAGAACGAATAGGGAATTTGCATTGTTCATGGTTGTTTGATATTACATTTCAGAGAAGATCATACATTGTAGTTCACATTATTCCAGAAAAATCCTCTCTCCCTCCTGTAAATAGGATTCATTGAACAAGAATTTGTCTCATTCATTCATATTTATGCATTGTTGGGTTAGAGTCTCACACAACATCAATTTCATTTTCATCTCCTTTTGAGTAACAACAACCTTTAATAATATTACGCAATTTTAAAATTCAACTAGTAACTTTTTCTAGGACTCTTTTACACCAACATTAGCTAGGCTAGAGCTTTGGAATAGGTAGTGAGACACACTCTCCAAAGCACAAAACACACAATAGCATCTTGTGATAAGGAGTGTGTTAAGCCCTAATATTGGCTCATTACCCCTTAATTGGGGCATATTAGATTAGTAATGTTATTTTATTTATGTCAGCTTTAGGCCATTAGTTGTAATTTAGATTAGTAATGTTATTTTAATTATGTCGGCTTTAGGCCAT
>ML785907.1:143765-160185 GCA_009831015.1 Picea engelmannii | reverse complement strand
GTGTTACAGTTGATCTTGATGAGACAGGTGCACAGGACAGAGTTCAAAGATAGAGGACAAGTCGGGTGGCCTATCCCGAGCTTGTTGACTGGTCAGTAACCTTTTGGGGACCAAAAGGTCTTTTTGTGGGGAGGTGTGATCCGAAATCGGATCCAGAAGCCTGACAGGGCTTGAAAAATGCTCAAAAATGAAAGTGCTCGGAATGTGACAAAACTAGTGTCATTGCGTTCGTCTCGTTTTCCTGATTCCGGTGGTATATTTACTTTGTCAAACGGGCTCCGTATGGAGAAGATATCACGTTCTGTCTGAAAAGCCAAACAGGTAAAAAAAGGGATGACTGTACAGTCCATGTGTCATGCTGACTGTGCAGACCGTACGGTCCATACAGGTGATGTGGAAGCTCTAGCAGATGACATGTGGCAGCCTTAGGTGATGACATGTGGCAGAACATGGTAGGTTGATTGGCGTACGGATGGACCAATGCAGAGGTGACACGTGTCACCACTGTAAGAGTGACACATGGCACAGATGACGCGACAGGGGATGACATGGCAGGATGACAGGTGGCAGTACGGTCGACAGGTGACAAGCACGTGGTCTAATCAGCATTTGACACGTGGTGTATTATGGTTGAATGTTGAGGTGCCACGTGGCCCAGTCATGGGCTGCCACGTGGCACCCCGCGATTGGTTGTTGGTTTATATGTAAAATTGTTTATGGGTTAACGGGGGTCAAACCGGTGACCTCCCCTCCGACTATAGACTAGCAGGGCTGGGCTAACCGTTTTCCCACCCTGTGGTTCTTGTTATGCATATGTAAAACAATATATATGAGTTTAAATGAATGTATAGTCGGCAGGGGAATGGGTCGGGGCTTAGCCCCAGCCCACGGTCCAACGAACATTACACATGACCATAGAACCAGAGCGCGGATGAATGGCGCAGGGGTATATGTGGATAAGGATTAGCCTTTGGTCCATGGGCATATCCCACAGGACCGGGCCTTACCACCGTTTTGGGGGCAGATTTGTTACAACGCATAGCCCATGGCCATATGTCCTATGATTGCGCCACAAGATCGGGAGCGGGAGCGTATGGAGGGGGGCCAGTGCATGGGCGCGTGGCCGCATGGCCCCCCATATGACCGAGAATAAAGGGGGGTGCACAGAATCAGGGGCTTATGCCCATATTATAGTTCAAAAGTGGGTTTTTTATGCAAAGTTTGGGTTTTTATTATTAATATGCCTATTTTTAGTTGATTCTCTCCATTTTTGGGGGATATTGGGCATTTTTGGAGCCCAAATTCTTGGAGGAAGTTGGAGATGAGAAACCAACTTGAAAGCTATATAAACTAGGCCTGTTTGAGGCCATGAGAGAGCAGTCAGAGCAGAGTTATGCTGAAGAAAAGCCAAGCCAAAGCCATTTTGATGCAGAGAAGCTTTTGAGAAGGAGACGTTGTCAGATCATTTCTGGGAGCTCCGGACATCTGTTTTGTGTGTCGTTTTCTTTGCAGGGTTCTTGAGATCTAGAAGAACATTACCAGATCAGTCTTGTAGCCACTTGGAATTTTAGTGATGTACTTTTGAGAATTTGAACAGAAATAAAGAATCCTCCCCCAGAGAGACAAAGGCCCGGAGACGTAGGCAAAGTTGTGTCGAACTCCGTTATCAATCTGCGTGTTATGGTTTGTTGTCTATTATTTCATTTCAGATCTGAATATATGTATATGTCTGTTATAATTTCTCTTCTTTCCTCATTCTTTCACTAAGTTTCTCAAATGGTTAATTAACGCATGCAAAATTAAACCTCAACCATAAGTCATTAAGAGATCCTACGGATCACTCCGCCAGCTGACCACATCTTAACTATCCCTCTACAAATGATCCATTACACAATGGTCCCAGATACTATGAGTCCTCACACCAGGATTACTACGTCTAGCCAAGCCCCCATTGGCACACCGCTTTCACCCAGATTCACCCCAACACTTCTGCCCGGGTATTGTGTGTTGAATGCTTCTATTCCCGCTCCTGCACAAATCACATCCGGGACTCCTAGTGGTTCCACTCCTTCTGGACACCATATTCCCAGTTTCATTCTGACACTTCCTCCACCCCTTTTCAGAGGACCTCTTCCATCCTCTATCAGAGGCACTGATCCTAGTGGCACCATCCCGTCTTTCACACTTAATTACCAAATTTCTGTTGGTGGACAATTTCACCAAGGAGGATGTTACCCATGATTTTGGTCATCATGATGATGTATTAAGGATGGTGTACTTAGGCTCTTCATTAGAAATTTTTCATGAGAAAAGTTACCTTCATATCTCTCCAGAAATCACATTTTTGAGGAAGGTTCGAAGGCTACCTATACATTTGCCTATGAGAATGCTTGATTCTCGCATGCTGCCTTAAGCTAGGGTGTGAGAAGTTCGCACTGTGTCTAACTACTAGGGTGCGAACTCTTTCTAAAGAAGGGAAAAAGATGAATTCTCGAAGCTTCTAGAAGGGAATCTTCTAGAAGGATGAGATGGCATTCGAATGGTTATCTAAGTACTGGATTTCCTGATATTTTGGGATCATTCTTATCCTAGTAACTAATTCATTCTCTCCTATATATTGAGGGGATTGTCATGGAAAAGGTTAGAAGCAAACAAGGTTAAGAAGACATTGGAGAATTAGTGAAAGATTGTGTGAAGGATTGATGCTACAGCAACTAAGAACTCCAGCAAGGTTATCAAAAGTGGTTGATACTCTTCATGCAAGTGAGCAAGTGTGTGTGTCAGATCCAAGAGCCATCGAAAGGAGGTTTGCAACATCAAGGCTCAAGTTGTAATATTTGCTTTCCATCAATATAATACAGTAATATGTCCCTTTCCCATAAAGCTAAGTCTACTTTATTGTATAATTCCTTGATCATATGCATAGATTAACTGTTGAATATATTAAGTTGTTTTCACTTCGATTGGTTTGAGTTGTCCTGGTCTTGACTGCACAAGAGCATTGGAGCGAAGCTAGAACAACAAAGACCAAAGGAAGCGATCATAAGGTATGTTCATGACTTTTGCTTCCTAATTCATTCAATAGTATAAATCTAGGGAAAGAGTATTATTCTGTCTTGTTTTGTTCTAGATCTAGGTGGATCTAGGGAGATTGGTTTGTGTCCGCACTTATGGATTTATCCAATAACAAAATTGGCGACCATACTGGGGCACAAATCCCATTTTCTTTGTGTCTTTTGATATTTTTCTATGGCCATTTTCTCTGGTTTCATTTTTCTCCTGTCCTATCAGTCTCTGAGTCTTCAGGATATCCTGATAGACCTTCTGAGTCCAGAAGCTTTCTTGAATTTTACTTCATTTTTCAAATTTTTTGATATGTTCAGGAATTCTCTCACTGCACTCCATTGCAGCCTGTGAGAACTGGCCAGGTTTTCTCCCTGCTCATAGGGTTCAGTGTGAGGTTCTCGCACCTTGCTCAAAGGTTGCCTGCGAGAATCATAGATTCTCACACTGTGTAATAGTGCTTACCTGCGAACATTCTTTTTCAAAATTTGGAATTTGAGTTTTTGTCTTTCTAACCACCCAGATCAGTTGAAATACATCTTATGGGTTTTTTGGACTGTTGATTGATACTTTTCTTTCTTTAGTTTGCATGCATGCATAGTTTTAGGGTTTCAAGGCTTTTCTTGGCATTTGTGACTTGACTTTCGTTTCTTGACTCTTTTTGGCAAACCATTCTCTCTGACTTCAGATTCTGAGTGTGTTTGATTGGTTGAAAGTTAGGTACTTGGTTTTTCTCATTTTCTTCGTAGTTCGAAAGAACATTTTCGTTTGTATTGAGAAGACTATTTGGTTTGTTCTTTATTTTTGCTTTCATTGAAAGAGTTGATTGGGTTGTTATTGCTTGATTCTTTATGATTTGATTTTCTGCTCTCTCATTGATATAGTGTGGGTTCTTTTTGAAAAGTGAACACAAGGTTTTTCTTTCATCAAATTGTTTTTGTCATTTACAAAACATTGAAAATCAAATTTTAGAGATTGTTGAAATATTGAAAAAGAGAAACATAGAGAATAGTCATTCAATAACTGATTGCTTGCATTGACATTTGAAAGGAAATTTTGTGTATAGTTCCTGATTGATCTGGAAAACTTCTCTCTCTCCCATATATAGGATTCATTGAACGTAAAGTGATACATTACATTTTCATCCTTGCATTATTAGGTCAGAGTCATACAACATAAGTTTCACTTCCGTTGCCTTTGAGTAAACAACATCTTTTAATAAAACATTGCGTAATCTTAAAATTTATCTAGTAACTCTTTTCTAGGGCTCTTTTACACCAACATTTAGCTAGGCTAGTGCTTTGGAGTAGGAAGAGATATACACTCTCCAAAATCTCAAAACACACAATATCATCTTGAGTTAGGGAGTGTTAAATTCCATTTGCAACATATTGTCCTGGGAAGCCCTTCTCACACAAGGGTCAAGCACTAGGTCGCATTGGTGTTGGTAGAGTTACTCACCCTACTTTGTTGACATCAGTGTAGAGATTTCACGTATTACGCGGGTCACTCGGAGGTATACCCACAATGATGAGTGGAAGCCTTTTGAGTTGATTTCGGGCTAGATACCCTGCCCTTGCGTGTGGTTCGGACTGTCGACTGTTCCCCCAGGCTCTACTATTGTTTGTGGTGACCTTAGTGGCCTATCTCTCTAGGTTCTTACCCAAGGTAACTGTGAAGGGGAAAGTCTTCATGGTACCTGGAATTGACGTTGACCAAACTCACTCGGGATCCTTGGAGGGTATACCCATGATTATGTGTGGGAGCTTGCACCAGGGTGCAAGTCTGTTAAGCAGGTCATCAACGTAACTTTTCCATCCTAGCCCCGCCCCTTCTCGTCTCATTGTTGCGACGTTGGATTTCATCACCAACTAGTGGATTCGAAATTAGAAGTTCTTGTTTGCTTGGTGATTTCTTCCTAGATTTTTGTTTACTAGTGCGTGTTGTTTGTTTCTCGGAGTTGACCTTAATAATTTTTTCACGGAGCTTGTCACTCGTTTACAATTGCTCCCCCACGATGTTCACGTAGGATGTAAGGTTTATCTCCAGAACATCTGGATGATTCTCAACCTTTGCCTACCAGTACACCTGAGGGCTCTCCTCATCAAAGTGAAGTCCCAGTTGTTACCCCACCCCACGTGGAAACAAGTGAAGCCCTAGTTGTCACTACCCCACAAGTGGAATCGACTGAATCTCTAGAACCTTTTCGAAATACCAATACTAGAGAGGACTATCGCATTCGTCGTGGTGAACGACCTTTTGTGCGATTAAATTCTTCCGGAGACTTAGTTGTTACTTCTTCTGGATCACACGTTGGGCCTTTTCCTGGTGTAGAAGGTCAAGATCCTTTTTGGTCTGCAGATGATTTCCGCAGGACTCTTTTTAGTCCTGGTTCACCTGTGGTTTCTGAAATCAACCCTCCGGTGTTTTCTGAGACAGAAACTGTCCCAGTGAATACCACTTACCATTTTACTCTCCCTACTGAGATGGCCCATATTGCGAACACTACGAGTGTCCCAACCAGGTTCACTACAGCTGGTATTCCTCCTATAAACACTTAGCGAACACCTAATGTTACTCCAACACTACCACCCGGTTACCATGCGTTGAATTCTTTGTTGAATGCTTCCAATCCAACACCTCTGCAAACCCCTTCTGGTACTCTTGGTGGCCCGTCTTTTCATGGGCACCCTATTCCCGATTTTATTCCGACACTCCCTCAATTTCCTTCTGGCATTCCTCATCCTAGTGGCACTATTCCGTCTGTTGCACCAAACTTGCAGATTCCTGTTGGTGGACAAGGTGGAACGTTTCAACCGCCTTTTACTGGACATGTTCCAGTTACTACTCAACCTTCGATTGGAACACAACCTCCGATTGGAACTCCACCTATGATAGGGGGACCAAGCCCACCTTTTGGACAAAATATACCTCCTGCTTTGGCCCAGTATTGGACTCAGATGCTACAAAATATTCCTCAAACGACTGGGGGGAAACAACCTACTCCTACTATAGGCCAACCTTATCTGGGTATACCTAATCCTATTTGGGGGCAGGGTCAAAATACTCAACCTCAGATCCCTACTCAAACTCAAGGTTACAATCCTTGGAATTATTATCCTCTCCAACCACCACCAAATCAGCCGGGGTCTTCCCACTATGGGCAAACTGCATACGGGCCTACTGGTTTACCAACATGGCTTCCACACCAAAGTCACCAGTACCCACAAGTCAATCAATAGTTACCTTTTCTTGCTGCTTTGGATTTTCCAAATTTGTCTAGGATTCTGAATGATCCTATTCGTCACTCTTCCCAATGGCCCGTTATTCCATCCAAGCTTCCATCGAACATTCCCAAATTCGATGGCAAGGTGGGAGAGGACCCGAACAATCATGTTATGAATTTTCACTTATGGTGTTCATCCAATTCATTGATGGATGACTCTATTCGTCTACGTCTTTTTCAACGAACCCTTACCGGTTCTGTTGTGAAGTGGTATATTGAATTGCCACGAGGTTTCTTCTATGATTTTAACACTCTAGCTATGGATTTTCTTACACATTACCAGTTACTGATCCGTTATGATACTGGGACTGAGATTTTGACTTCCTTCAAATAGACTAAAGGCACTCATATCTCGGATCATATACATGAATGGAGAAGGAGACGACGTCTCATCAAACTTGAACTCCCTGATCAGTTACTGGCAGAATGGTTTACGAAATCCTTTGTAAACGAAATTGGTAAAGACATTGCTATGGGTGGTGTTGTTACAGAGGAGCAGGCTATAATTCATGCTCAATATCTTGATCTCGTTTATTCGCAAACGGGAACACTTTACGATTTGCTACCTGAACTACCTCATCCTGGTTCTTCCAACACTTCAACTGCTCCAGTTGCCTTGCATGCAGCTGATGGTGTGATTGGCACTGCCCATGCACACTCACATTATGTTTCAAGTACAACCCCTAAATCTACCTCTTCTAATGTTCCAAATGCTCCGTCTCCTGCCACTCCTGCCGGTAAAACTTCTGAGGTGAACGTCGTTCAATCTACCCCGACCGGTAAAAATAAATCTAAAAAGGGGAGAGGCAAGAATAAGGAGGGCAAAAATAATAATCAAACTGAGCAAACCAAAAATCCTCCTATTGAAGATCGGGATAAGCACAAACCACGATACCCTTGCCTTATCTATGGTGACGATCACTACACGAAGGATTGTCCTCGATGTGTCGAAGTTACTAAGTTCCTTCAAGGAACGCCAAAACCATCTACGCCGACAGTCTTGTCCCAACCCTTCCCGTCTCAACAACAGGCTCAATTGGTCATCCATGACCAACCATCTACTTCTATGACATCATATGTTTTGATGTGTACAGGTGATTCTAATAAAAACAACGTTGCAATCGCAACTAGAGCCAAAGATTATTCTCCATCTAAGGAGAAGGTTGACGATGTACCTCCTGCTTTGGTACAACCCTCTCCACCGACTCCACCTACAAACGGTCCTCTTCATATCGAACGACCGAGCCTTGATACAGTTGTGCAACCTGTTAAGGGTGTTGTTCACAAGTCAACTTTCAATCCTCATGCTCGTGCGGCCCAGAACTACAACATTGTAGAAGATCTGGCCCAAGCACCTTCAGCGATGTCAGCCCTTGAAGTCCTTCAATCTTGTCCTACACAGTGGAAGGCACTGTTGAAAGATATAGGTGGAATTGACCCCACAGATACAAATTTGATAGTCTTTAACTTGGAAGATCATATTCCAAGGTTACCCCCTCAGCTTGCATTCCAGATACAAGTTGTTGTTTCAGACAAGAACATTTTCCGAACTGTTATCGACGAGGGTGCCTCTACGTGTGTAATGTCTTTTGCTTGTTGGAAAGCCATTGGCTCTCCTCCTTTAAATGAATCACAAAACACTCTGAAAGCCTTCAATGGCTATGGTTTTAAGCCTTACGGTGTCCTTCCTTCGTTTCCAGTTACTTTAGAAGGTAAGATAGTCCAAGTTGAAGTGGAAGTCTTCGATGCTCCCCTTGATTACAATCTTCTGCTTGGTCGTAGCTAGATCGATTCCATGCGCGTTGTTGTATCAACACTTTTCTGTGTCGTCCATTTTCCTCATCAAGGAAAGGTTGTTACAGTTGACCAACTTGCCTTCTTTAATTCCGATACTCGTACTGGCAATGTGTCGTTTATAGCTAAAACCCCGTCGGGTTACGAGAATGTCGGTGTCGGCCTTTTAAAAGACTCTTCATTGATGGGTACTTTTCCCATTCCGCCACCCGATGTTCCATGCCCATCCGTAGCCTCTATCAATATGATCTCCGTCGTACCTCATGAACTTCCTGTGTCTTCCGACCCTTGGGTAGTCCCTGACTCTGGAGATCACACTCGTTTCGGCGACGTCATGCCGTTAAGTCCGGTTGAGTCTGCTTATCAGGCCATTCAATTGGCAACACCTTCTACCTCTTCTCTTGATGAGTTGTTTCCCGATCCTTTCCATGTTATCTTTCCCACTGACGAGATGATCATGTCCGTCATGGAAGACACCCCTTGGGACGATGGACATCATCGTTCCATACTTTTTCTGGAACACACACTCTGGAGAACTACCAACGGATTTCGGCTCCGTCGACCATTGTTGTCATGTCCACCATTCCCGGATCTTCACATAATGTGTTTGTCGAAGGGAACCTCAGTAATATCTCTCCCACGATTCCCATTAATATATTCGTTAAACCTGGGATAGTTGAAAATGTTCATATTGGAGCTTCATGTTCTCCAGATGAAATTGTCACTTATACATCTTTGTTCAAATAATTTCGTGACATCTTCGCCTGGAGTTATGAAGAGATGCCTGGTATCGACCCTGCTATTATTGTACATGAGATAAAGACATACCCCAGAGCTAAACCTATCCGGCAGCGCCTACGTCCTGTACACCCACGTAAAGTGGCGGCTATCAAACTTGAGGTTGAAAAACTTCTCAAATCCGACTTTATTTATCTTGTGGCTTTGACAGAATGGGTTTCCAGCCCTGTTCCAATTGATAAGAAAGGAGGCAGTATTTGTGTATGTGTTGATTATAGGGATATTAAAAAAGCATGTCCAAAAGACAACTTTCCAACCCCTTTTGTCAACCAGATTGTCGATGACTGTGCCGGAAGTGAAATCTTCTCTCTCATGGATGGTTTGTCCGGCTATAATCAAATTAACATCGCTCCCGAGGACCAACATAAAACTACGTTTATTTGTCCTTGGGTTACTTTTTCCTATAGGAAACTACCCTTCGATCTTAAGAACGCTGGCACGATGTTTCAACGTGCTATTTCTTATGCTTTTCATGATATAAAGCATATCGTTCAACCCTATTTGGACGATTTACCAGCTCATTCTTTATGTAGAGTCGATCACCCCACTCATCTCCGAGCTATTTTCATTCGTTGTTGGTTCTATCGTATTCGTCTCAATCCTCATAAATGTGTTTTTTGCGTAGAATCCGGTTGTCTTCTGGGTTTCATCGTTTCATGTCAAGGGATCAGGGTGGATCCCATTAAGGTTGAGGCGATTCTTAATCTCCCTCCTCCTTCTACACTGCGCCAGTTGCAAAGTTTGTAGGGGAAAGAAAACTTTCTTCATCGTTTCATTCCTAATTACGCCGAGATTACTCGTGGTTTTACACGGATCCTAAAGAAATATTCATAGTTCGTTTGGGATTCTGTTGCTAACAATGCTTTTGAGGTTTTGAAGTTGTCCCTCACACGAGCTCCGCTTCTCTTTCCTCCTGATTATAGTCGTGATTATTTTCTTTATCTTGCTGCCTTTGAGTATACCATCGCCATGGTTCTCGTCCAAGAGGATGATGCGCACGATGAGCATGTTATTTATTACTTGAGTCAAAGTCTCACATCCACCGAAATCAAGTATCAACATGTTGAAAAAATAGCTTTGGCTGCCGTTCAAGTTGTTCAACGCTTTCGGCATTATATTCTCTCAAGGAAAACTACTGTGATTTCTCATTGCAACCCTATGCAACACATTTTGACACGTCAATTGATAGGGGGAAAATACTCCAAATGGATTGTCATACTCCAGGAGTTTGACTTGGAATTCGATCACACCACGTCTAAGAAATCCTTAGTTTTCGCTGAGTTGATATGTGATTTTCCTCACTCTGCCACGGAAAATGTAGCAATAGATTCATTACCCGATGAATCTCTTTTCCTTATTAGTACTGACGATCTTTGGTATGGAGATATCATTATATATCTCCAAACCTAGACTTTCCAGCCTGCTTTGTCTAGTACTGAACGATGTCACATCCGTTATCAAGCACGTCAATACATTATCCTCGGGGATACTCTTTACTGTCGGGGAATTGACTCTGTTTTTTGACGTTGTCTGACGTTTGATGAAGCCGAGAAAGCTCTGAATGACTGCCATTCTGGAGCATGTGGTGGTCATATGTCTGGGTATGCTACTGCCAAGAAGATCTTATGCGCAGGATATTTTTGGCCTTCCTTGTTCAATGACTGCATTACTATCGTTCAGAAATGCCATGCCTGCCAGACCTACAATCAAAAAATTTGGTCGCATCCTGCTCCTCTTCATCCTGTGGTCTCAGTTGGTCCTTTTGCAAAATGGGGCATTGATTTCATGACATGTCACCCTCACTCAGTTGGGGGGCATGGTTACATCATTGTAGTTGTTGATTACTTTACAAAATGGGCCGAGGCGATGCCAACATTCAATAATACTGGAAAGACTGCAGCGTTGTTTCTTTTTAACCATGTCATAGCTCGTTTTGGTGTTCCTCAAGCTATAGTCACTTATCACGGTAGTGATTTTAGGAATTTTATGATGTCTCAACTTATAGAAAAGTTGGGTCTTCGTCATGATAACTCAACACCCTATTATCCACAAGCTAATGGCCAAGTTGAAGCAATCAATAAAGTTCTTATAACTATGCTTCGACGGATGATAGGAATTCATAAAACAAGCTCGCACACGATGTTTTTTTCAGCATTGTGGCCATATCGGACATCTGTCAAATCTGCTACGGGGTTTACGCCTTTTCGATTGGTCTATGGTGTGGAATCCATTATTCCAATAGAATGCGAGATACCTTCTCTAAAGCTAGTTGTCGAACTCTTACCCAATACTTATGTTGAAGAAGAGTGTCTATTGTATTTAATGCGATTAGACGAGACTCTACATGACGCCACTCTAGTAATAGAAACCCAAAAGAAATGTGTCAAGGCACAGTATGACAAGCATGTCAATCCATGCGTTTTCTATGAAGGTGATCTTGTTCTTCTCTATGAACAGGATCGAGATGTCTTAGGAGCTGGGAAATTCGAACCAATGTGGCAAGGTCCATACATTGTTCGCCGAGTTTTGGAAAAAGGAGCATATGCGCTGGTCGATTACGATGGTATCCCTTTGAGTGAACCCAAGAATGGGTTGTACTTGAAGAAGTATTATGCATAAGTCATTTGTGCACAAGTACTTGTATTTTATGTATCATACTTTGTGTGTGTTAATTTAATTTTATTTTGACATTATCTGGTCTCTGCCCTTATGTGATGTTGTGTTTGATTGACAGATGTCGGAGTCTTCGCTACCCTATATTGGCTTCACTAATGGTGCTATCCGTAGTACTCGGAACCTAGCTTCCGCTGCGTGGGCAATCTATGCCCCAACAAACGAACTTGTATCTTTAAGAGGTGTATGTCTTGGCCATGCAACCAACAACATTGTAGAGTATAGCGTCGTGATTGAATTATTGATTGAGGCTATCTCACTCGGAATTCGTCATTTGGTTGTGCGACTCGACTCACAGCTTGTAGTACTACAACTAAGTAATATCTACTCTATTAGAAGTCCTACTTTGTTAAGGGTGTATTTGCGAATTCGCCTCTTGGAACGTTATTTCGATCACCTTGAATCTCAACATATTCCTAGATGTCTTAATACATTAACAGATGCATTGGCTAATTATGTATTGGACAGACATTTGAACCATTTATAAATCAAACACATTAAAATTCACACAATATAAAGTAAACCGGTAGAAGCCATCTGTATATATAACGATCAAAAGAGTTTGTTTTTTACAAAAAGTTTGTCCAAAGACCAAAATATCAAAATTTGAAGCTCATAGTTTCTACAAAGTGACGTCATGGATGACGTTCACGGTAACACACGACTACCCTAGCAACCCTACGGAGCAGTCCACTCATAGCTGTTGATACCCCTACAGTGTGACGTTGATCTCGTCGTGGAACCTCTTCCAGAGTCATATCTGGAATGTCTGCTGTCAGCCCTTCTAAATTATGTTCCACCACCTGATATTCTTTGGCATACTGTGGTGTTGCTAGAGCTACTTCTCCTCGTCGTTGGATAGGAGAGGTGCCAGGAGGTATATACGGTCCAACAACTGTGTTATAAACAAGCATTTTGTGTTAGTCTTCGGATAAATACATAAAACAAAAACGTTTAATATGGTAAAAATTCAAAAACATTTAAAAAGAGAAAATGCATGTACTTCTTACCAAGGTCACCCCATTGAGCGTCCTCAGGCAGTGCCAAATCCGGATCTCCTCGAAAATCCAACTCGGCATACGCGTAGTCATCGACCATCAACATCTGGTTTCGAAGCCAGTCAAAGAAAATATCGTCATACTTGACAATTGGTCCTGCCACGTGCCGGGCCATCAGCTGACACCATCTAAGTATCCTTGGATCCCTAGGACCCGGTAGGTTCCACTCGACCTGAAGTCTAAATATGAGGACCCTCTCGAGGAAGGACACTAGTAAAGATCCATACCCAAATTGTTTCAATTCGCCTCGCTTGCATTTAGTTAATTGCCTTTTGACACTGTGAAGCACACCATCGGCCCAGTTGAATACTCGAGGCTCAGTACACTCGATGCCATACTGGAAGGAGCTCTGTAATGCCATATGAGGAGCAGAACTCCCCGCCATCCGAGCTATAGTAAAGAGGATAGTGCGGAGGGTCAAGTCTTGTACCCCCCAGATAGCAACTTTTCCCTTTTTCCTCTCAGCCTCTGGTACACAGTATTGATTGCAATATTCACTCATCTTGAGGCCACCACCTCTACTACCGGTCAGACTGACATGATACCCACGCCTGGACAACCCAGTCAAAAAGTATATATCCTCAATGTCTATGGACAAAGTATGAGCTCCTACATTGAAAACATGTTGATCTGGGTCAACATGTCGTTCATTGCAAACCCCCCCCCTCCCCTGGATATGAGAACGTCGGTGTAGGTCTTCTTAAAGATTCCTCGTTAATGGGTAATTTCCCCATCCCACCACCCGATGTTCCACATCCGTTTGTCGCCTCGATCAACATGATCTCCACCTATGTTCATGGAACCCCTGCGTCTTACAACCCATGGATGGTACTCAACCCCAGCGATCATCTTCGTTATGGCAATGAAATGCCTTTGAGTTTGGTCGAATCCGCTTATCAAGCCAGAGGTCCAATTGGTGAACTTTTTATCATCTCTCCACCAGGATGCCATAATCTTGCTAGTGTGGTGCTTCTGATAGAAACTCAAAACAAAATCAGTGTTCAAACATTCCTCCATCTCCCTGAGCTTGTAGTACTTCTAAACTTCTGCTGGGAAGAAAACCATGATGCATCTGCCATTGTCGTCGTTAATTAAACACCTATGTGCATCAGTACGATCAATAATCCATTTCAAGAGTTCGATGCAGGGGAATAACAGAGTCCTGCTTGCCACCATGTGCAAATAATCCTAGCAAACATTCGGGATAACTTCATTGTCAAGTCTTCTCATATCAGAATCATTGTGTGGGGTATATTCGGGGAGTTCCTCTCGCTTGATTTTTTTAAACAATTCTTCCTAGCGAGGGAATACTGTCTTGGTCCCAATGTTCGCCTCTATGTCTCCAAAGGCTGAGGGTTGGACGAAGGCCTTCTTTGTGGTTGTCTTGATGACGAGCACCAGCTTTGGAGAAAATTCCAATTGCCTTGCAACTGTTGTGGAGGAATCCTCTTCCGCCTCTGGTTCTTGTAGTTTTGGTGCTCTTGGGGATTTCTTGGTGGTGGGTTTCTTCAGAGGAATTGTTCCTGCAACTGAAAACGATCCTTTAGACATGTGTATAGAGTAACATTGGATGAAAATATATGAATTGAAGCATTAAACACCCATAAGTTGGTACATACCTGTAGTGCTTGCTAAAATTATTGTTTTAATAATCACTGGACCTTAGAAGCTTTCTCCAAATTGCTCGTCTTGCTCCTCTGGGTGCTCCGAATTTCTTTGCGCGCAGAATGAGCTCATACTCACTGACTCAAAAGAATATAATGAGAGGGATCATACAAGTTGTATACACCAGTTAATACGAGTAATGGATGCAATTCAAAACAACCTACCATCGAATCTCTGCAAATAAATTCTACATTGGTTGATGACGGAGGCACGGAGGGAGATGCATTGTATCCGAAGGCTTAAATGATCCTTCTTATTTATGTACGAATTAGCAACTAATGTGCGATCCTGGAATTAGTTAACCTTTTAAATGTGTCATATCTAGCATATCTTAGAGCTAAAACGCCCCATCACGTCACATTTCTCAGTGGATAGGTCGAGAATCGGTGATACCTTGTGTATGTTTCCATTGGTACCCTCCTTGGAAAACTTACGACGCCGATGGGTTTCGACGCACGACATGGGCAGTAACATAAAACTTATGTGGTCGGTTACGACGAGTATTGGGGATTAGCAATCGGGGATCTGTTCAAGCACCTAGTTTCTTTGCAGGTTACATGTTCATAAATCCTTGATGCCAAAAAAATTTCGGTAGTCAACGATCGGTGATATCATTCCTTTACTCACGCGACGCTTACTCTCTTTGTTTCTTCCCGACACTGATGAGCGTCGATCATCGGCAATATTCTTACGTAGCACCTGTCGCATAATTAAGACTCTCGTCTGCCAACACCGATGGAGGTCGGAGCTTGGCTACTTTGGTCGGGGTGAAATTTGTCATCTCTAATCCTTCTCAATGCTAAATTCCTTTAGAACATCAGGGAGAAGTTTCGGTTGTCTGTTATTTAATTAAATGTTAGTCTTTGTTAATTCATAATGATTTTCATATGCCCGAGCAAATTTGAAAGACTTAAAATGAAAAACAGAAGATGAGCAGAGGCAAAATGTTCATACTAAGATCAAATTAGACATTTACAAGAGATCAAGTGGTACCCAAAAAGTGAAATTTGACGTAGAATTTTTAGGGTGTGTTGAGTGCTCAACAACTGGCGATTCACTGGGCGAAAGTAGAATCTTTGTTCCTTCCTCAGGGCTCGGTTGATACAGAAGCAGGTGGAGAACTTAACTAGTTTTGAATCCGAGCCTCTTTTACCCTTTCATTTTGAACTTCTTCAAGTGATTCTTCTGGGTTTGCCCATGGGGTTTAACCTTTATTCCTCCTTCATTTCCTGTAACCCTGACTCATGCCCTTTTTACAAAATTTTATCAAAGAATTCACTGGCATGAAGCCTTTAGTTACCTCTACTCACTTGATTTGGTGTCGCTCCACTGCCAGTGAATGTCCATAGCCCCGGTGGAGTCACCCCAACATCACAGACCTTGCTCCACTACCAGCGAACATCCATAGCCTCGGTAGAGTCACCCCAACATCACAGACCTTGTTCCACTGCCAGTGAACATCCATAGCCCCGGTGGAGTCACCCCAACATCACAAACCTTGATCCACTGCCAGCAAACATCCATAGCCCCGACAGAGTCACCCCAACATCACAGACCTTGCTCCACTGCCAGCGAACGTCCATAGCCTCGACGAAGATATCTGTATACCCTCTCCTACTGTTCACTCTTTTGATAATATCAATTTTATTTCAGCATGATGCCCTAAGCGAGTGGGAGAGGATGATGTCTATTTATTTCACAAAGTGAGATGATTAGGTGGACCCTTTGCTAGCTTTGTATTCGGGTTCATGTAGTCCTTTCTGGGTTTCCTTCGTACCCTTAAGGTCTTACCAAACCACTAGGCAGACACTTCTAGCATTTCTTCGAAGTTGTTCATTTGTGCGGGTTAGATGGAGGGATCCTCAAAGCAACCGCAAGTTCCTTGATGTTTCTTGAGTTGTATGTGATCGATGAGTCCGGAACAAAGTTCACTATGTCACATGAATTAAGTTCAACCATTGTCCCGCTAAACACAACTTTCAAAAGCGCAGAAATCCAAAAAGAAAAAGAAAACCAAAAAGAAAAGTATTTCAAAATCTTGAAAACACTAAAACAAGATGCCTCCCCTTTTTTATTATTATTA